>KZ452102.1:797159-807965 GCA_002786265.1 Apostasia shenzhenica | reverse complement strand
CTTAAAATTAATTTAGTTTAATTTTAAACAGATTATATCACATCACACATAAAATTTAATATTAAAAATTAATTTTATTTCACATCCTACACATATTAATTATAATATTATTTTTATAATTATATTATTAATTTTTTATAATTATTTATTATTCTTAAATAACTTTATTTAAACTCAACTTAATTTCTAATGATTTATAAAAATATTTATACTTAAAAATTTAACTTAAAGCTAATATTAAATTTTATTATAATATTTTATATAATAATACTTGTCAAACATCTCTATTTTTGTATTTTATAATATTTTTTAAGTGTGAATGATTTATGTGATAGCAATATGAAATTATTTTTAAATTTAGAAATAATACGTGAAAAATTAACTCTAAATTTATTATTACATACACAAATTAAAAATAATATTTATTATTAAATAATATTAACAGGAATGATGAACTGAGAGTAAAATTGAGTTTTCAATTTTTCAATAATTTAAAATACAATGTAAAACAAAATACAAATTTTAATAATTTTAAGATTAATATACAGAATTACAGATCATCTTCTACACGTGCGAAGCTCTCCTTCCCCCTCTTCCCACTACTATTTGTTTTAGGTGGGTATTTGAATTATAGTTAATTATGGTTTATATAATTTATTATGACTTTAGTAACGGAAAATTACTAAGAAAATGCCAAAAATAAATTTTATTATTTGATTAATATATATAATTTGTATAATGAATGTTGTAATGGGCGGGAGATAGAGTGATTTATGGGAAACTTTAACTTCGTAGTTTTTGTTTAAAAAAAATTTACCAAAAAATAAAAAATAAAAAAATTATAAAAAATTTAAAATTAAAAAAATAAAAAATTTAAACAAAAAGTCGCGGCGCGCGGCTTTCTGTATTTAACAGAAGTCGCCCACCCGCGGGCAACTTCGCAAATTAATGCTCCCTTTGTTTATTTATATATACTAGAAGTCATCCGTGCAAATTTGCACTGAAATGCAATAATAAAAAGAATAAAATAAAAAAACAATAAATTAGTAAAAATAAAAATTACATACTTTTGTTTAAAGACAAACATATAAATCTATATTAACATAAATTGGTGAATAAATATTCTATACACAAAATTGTTAACAAAATTTATATACACAAAAGTGCAACAAAATTTACAAATAGAAGTATTGAACAAAATTTATGTACACAAAAGTGTTCAACAAAATTCATAAACAAAAATTTTGTACAGGTTATTTAAACAGAAGTGTTGCCGAAATTCTTCAACCGAAGTATTGAAGTTGCTACATGATGTCATTTATCTATGCTCTTGGCCGGTTTCTTCAGTGTCACTTTCTTGGCTGTTGGTCTTGTTAGATATTTCTGAACTACTACTTGTATTATTGTCCTTGAGCCTTTCATATTTTGGTTTGTAATTTTGGCCTAATCTTTTAGTTGCAGTAACAGTGTATCCTCCATATTATACGAACTTGAAGTTCTGCTTTGTAATTTGTATATGAAACGTATAATAAACTGAAAGGCAATTTTGAACTTGTTGAAAAGTTTGAATTCCATTTTTTTTGTAAGAAAAAATGAGGAAAAATTATGCTTGTAATGTCAGAATTTTATCATAGTTTAGCTCTTGGAAAATCAATTAATTTTTAGATATTAATTATGGTTGATTTATTTGGAAAATATATTGTTTGAAAAGCCTTCAATGTTTTTCCATTATTATTAAGGATGCTTTCTATTTTCAGCAAAAAATTGATTTTCAATTTCTTTTATACTAAAATTTGTTGTTGGGAATTAATTTTTTTTCTTTATTTGGTAGACATAATCTTCTAATTAGAATGATGAATACGTCTGCCATAATTTAGATATATTTGTGATTTCACAAAACATTAATATTTCGTAAAATAAATTACGAAGTTGAAAAGCTGATGCCCAGTAACTGGCTTCTGTTAATGCAAGTTGTCATTCATTATCATCCTGTAATAAATCACATGCAATACATGTATCTTTAAATGTATTATAAGTCATAACTTCTACAGTTTTCAATTCATCAAATCTTTTAGCACCTTTCACAATATTTAGTAACATTCTTAAGTAATATCGTTCACCACTTGTTGGTTTTGCATATGGTAATCTACCTATGCTAAAACCATGTTTACAATATTTTCATTGTTTTAGTTTATTATTCCATATATAATGTATTAAGACATGAGTGTATGTGAGTGTATTTTGCAATATGATTTTTTTCATTTAACTTAAACCATTTTCTTAACATAGTTTGTTGAGTTTTTTTGCATTGCACTGGCCTTGAAATTGTCATTTTCATTAAAACAAACTATTTCTTTATCTTTTAAATGATATTGTAAACGTTATACTAGAGGATGTCTATTAAGTTATACAAACTGAAATAATCTCTAACATGCTTTCAAAGCAGATATATACTTGTATCTAAGTATTTTTGTATTTCATTGAATTTATATTTTTCATCTTAATTGTATTACTGCTGTAGCTCGATCTGATCCTTTGTGTATATATTTTTAAAAGATATTTAATAACTTTTTCGTGGATTAAAAGTTAAATATTTATATGAGCTTGATATTTTTAATCACAATGTTGGATTTGTATGACACTACTCATTGGACCATTTGTTATATTTTTCTGTAATGATTACACTTGGAGAACCTTGTCGTCTTCTTATACTGGAAAATTCATTTTGATCAGTAATTGTGTAGTTGTTATAAGTTTTTTGAAAAAATTTAAAATATTTTTTATTTTTCATGCAAGGTGATATTGAGTTATAATTGCTACATGGGCAGATAATCATATGTTTTATAACTAATTTATTATAGTATCTTGGAATGCATTTTATCAGAGATCTCTGCTTCTATTACTTCATTAATTTTTCAAAATATTGATATTTGAATTCTTTGCTAAAGAGTTAATAAGATATGAGAATGTGGTAATTCTCATTTTTAAAAATTCAACTACCGGAGATCTAAGAAAATGATAAAGCATTAGTACTTTTATATTAAGAGAAATAGTGGTTATAAGTTGAAAATATTAATTAACAAAAATAGATTGTTACCTGCAAACAGTTTCAAATATTATTTTGTTATCAGATCATCACATAATTTTTCAAATTTCAAATTAAAAGCTCTATTAACATATCTGATATATTTGAAGATTTTTGTCCTTTTATTAGTGTTAAGAATTGTTCTATATCAGTTTAGTTTGGATTGCATGTAAATATAATAAATAAGTTGGGTGGGCCTGTTCATGCGCATATAGCCATTGCATCTTGGGCATCTTCTATCATATATCTTGGACTTCCGGTAAATTGAGTGATGGCAATATTATTTTTTGTCCAATTTGTGGACAGTATCATCATCTCCCATCATCAAAAGCATCACAAAGACTTTGATATTAATTTCACAACGTAATTTCGGTTGATTATAAACGAATGAAACGAAGTCTTTTTGTTCTTAATAAATGCATAAGCATCAACACAAAATTATTGAAATAATCTCTTTCACCTCTCAATAACGTATTACCTTCTTCAAAGTGTTGTTGAATATGATGTACATAAAAATCTTTCATTGAAATTCGATGACGAATTTGTGTATTATTGGCGTTATTATATAAATATAAATGCTAGCCATCTTCACCATATGGAAAATAGCACTGAATA
Source organism: Apostasia shenzhenica (assembly GCA_002786265.1). NCBI lineage: Eukaryota > Viridiplantae > Streptophyta > Magnoliopsida > Asparagales > Orchidaceae > Apostasia > Apostasia shenzhenica. The sequence continues at coordinate 804,265 of KZ452102.1, read as the reverse complement.
TTGAAGTGATATATAAGCTGGGATGAGTTTTCACTTATTTCTATTTTAAAATCCACTATATATGTTACCAGTAGTAACCAATTACCACGCTGTTGTGTTTTTGAGTTCCTCCATCTATTATAAGGTGCAGCTACTTCCATCTCATACATTGGATGGTATATTAATTATTTTGTAAATGATCTATTCTCAAGTATTCTCCGAGTTTAAGATTAATATTTTAATTTTTCATATACGAATCGCGTACTACACGAAATTATTTTACGATAAACATTATGTTGATCAAGCAGTAACATTAAGATCATTAGTGATTGAGATGACTATGGTTCCTTTCTTTTTTTGATTTTTTATGTTTTTGCATAAAAATTTATATGATTTTTTAATTCATGTTCTGTATCCCTAATATATAGTTGAGCATTATTTTGGTTGTGTACCATTTGAAGGAATCAAGGATCCAATTTGGTGATAATTTTGATCATGTATTCGAAAATTTATATTGTCCTCGCGACCTTTTTATATGTTAAAAGTCAACTTTTGCATCTAGAGATGTGAAAGTAAATATTGTATTATATTGACGAATAGTTTTTTGAAATTCTTTAGCTTTAGGATATTCATGTTAGTTGATCTTAATAATAAAATGTTAATGGTAGAAGTGTTTGTATAATAATGCTAAAGAAATTCTTTCAATTTTTACAAACATAAGCCTAAAATAACTTGAATTTGTTTTGTTTCCTCTAACTCGGTTCTTTCTGACCAGAAAATAGCTTTACAATGAGCGCATATGCTTCTGTGGTGCTCCAAAGAAAATATGTTCACATCATTTTTAATATTATAATCGTTTATTGCCCTACTAAAATAGTTGTGGCTTCACACCAAACTGAACTATGAATTTTTGAAATCTTTCATTTGTTATTTGTTGATACCTTAACACGATTTTGTTTTGATTTATTTCTTTTTTGTTCTTCGGAAAACTATTGAGCTTTGTGTCCTTTTTTTCATTTTTTTGTATATTTTAAATATCTACAAGTAATTTGCTGTGACCAATGCATCAATAATTAGAATAAAATTTGTAAATTACAGTACAAAATATTCAAGATATTACTAAACTATATACAGACAACTAAATAAACCATGAAATAAAAATAAATATGAAACATTATAAAAACATGCATCTACTAATCAGAATATTTGTTTTAAAAATTTTTTTGGATGTTTGTTACTTTCTTTACATTATTTTATATTTTTTTGCATTTACATTTGATTAAACGCATCATATTTTCTATCATTAGATTCTACATCATGCATAGAAATCTAATTCTGATCGTATAACTTGTAGGAACTGCACGCCAATTATTCTCATAAAATTTTTAAGGCTTAAATAAAAAATTTAAATAATTTCATATTAAAAAACTATAAAAATAATTAAATTATATATTATTTTAATAGTTTTTAGAGAATATTTAAATATGTTTTAGGAAAAATATTTAATTTAAAATAGAGGTAAATTGATGTAAAATTCAAAAATTATATATCAAAACTCTAAAAGTTCAATTTAATAATTCGAAAGTTTAAATAAAATAATAAATAAAATTTGAAAAATTAACTTTTAGCATTATTTTTTTAATTTTAAATTTAACTGCCTGTTAGAGAATGTTATTATTAAATTAAAAACTAAATAAATACAAATTATATTTATCATTCGTAATCTACTGAGTAACCACATATATTGCCGATTTATGGTAGAATTAGTGATTTATTTATTTCAAATTTAACCTTGAGAGACAATTTGCAATATATTTATTATAATAGAAAGATCTTATTTAGATAACTTCATGGCAAACTACCGCATATAAAACAAGCCGTGAGCAGATTATCAAAATCAATTATATATAAAATTCATCTAAACAAATACTATTAAGTAAATGAAGAAATTTAACACACATAATGTCAATATTTTCAACGGAATATAATCTGGGTAAATTAGTAAATTACAGAGCAAGATATATTATCTGTATTGTTGAATTAATTAAATTTGTCTTGCGAGTTTAATTTAAAATTAATAAATTAAATCTAACTTTCAAAATTTTAAATTTAAAAATTAAATTATGGATGATTTTTAGATTGTATTCTTCTGAAACTACGTAAGTAAAATAGTATATAATATAAAGACATGAGTAGAAAGTTTTTTATCACACTTTATATGGCATAAGATTAAGAATTACATTTTACACCCAATATTCTCTTTTTTAAAATTACAGTTACTATAAAATATCAATACTACTAATAGATTATTAATCTAGTGTATATTTCTCTAATTGTAATTAAATATTAGTAATATTTTTAATCATACAAAAATCTATATATTGCTAATTTCCTCTCCACTTTCCCAAAATACCATTTGTCCACCAATTCAGTCTCTCTCTTTGTCTCATATCATTCCTCAGCTGCCAAACGAACAGAAGCTATATAGTGATAAAATGTTAACTTTACGAACTTAAATGTAACAAGTTAAATTTATAACCTAGCATGCAAGATGCAAAAGAATTACTATAGATAACGGTTCTCTATCTATTTGTTTTTTAGAAGAGTCAACCATCTTTTAACGTTACTTATTATGGTGGTTAATAACTGTTGTAAAGAAATTATCAGTTATTATGGTATTTGAATATGTGGTGATTACTTTACATATTTTAAGATAATTTTTACTTATCGTAAAAAAGTTATCACGTATTATCGGTTTACCCCCATCAACCTATAAATAATTTACCTACACTATTATTAAAGTTGGTTCAAGCTTTTTTTTAGATAAAAAAAAATTATTTTTAAATTTAATAGTAGAGAATTTTATTTTAATATTAAAAAATATGTAAAATGTGAAATATTTTTAATTATAATATTTATAATGAAAATATTTCATCCTCTAGTCTCTCTTTTTTTCCACTTTCAGGAAAAAGAGAAACCTTCTCTTTTTCTCTCCTTCCCAAGTGCTTACGCTTCTGAAACTGCCCCCAATGCCTTTGAAAGCTCACCCTCTCCTTCCAAAAATTAGACTTTGAAAGCCCATCCTCTCCTCCTCCTCCTCCTCCTTCTTGTTTGGATTCCCATAAAAGCAAAAGCAGAGGATCGATGCTGATCACGAGCAAAGGCTTAATAAAAATTCCCACAGCCATGATATTAACAATCTTTGTCCTCTCACCATCTCCCATCAGTAAAACTACTGCATGTGACGATCATCGCCAGAGAGAATCAAGAGCGGTGGAAGAAGAAGAAGCCCAATTCGTGAAGGCCAATGGCACCCACTTCGTCAGATCAGATGGCCGGCCGTTCTACCTCAACGGGTTCAACGCTTACTGGCTCATGCGCATGGCCTCGGAGCCGCCGGAGAGGGCGAAGGTCTCCCTCGCCCTCCGGCAGGCCGCCTTCTTCGGCACCACCGTCGTCAGAACTTGGGCTTTCAGCGACGCCGGCAGCTTCCCTCTGCAGTACTCCCCCGGCTCCTACAACGAAGACATGTTCAAGGTGAAACTTTTGATTATCTCATTTCATTCCTCATAAAAATGAAATTCGAGTAATATTTATTTTTAAGGTATTATTGCATGCACACACAAAAACATTTCTTATTTACATAATTGATTTCTCATCATTTTTCATATTGGGAAAAATACATCTACCGAAATTACTTGTTTCCACCAAATTATTTTTAAAATTATGTATCTCACACTTTTTTTTTTATAGAACACACTAAATTTTGAAATCATATATATTTTCAATTAGATCATTCTAGTAATAAATATTTTTTGAAGAATTTTAAAGAATTTTGTGTCATATAAATAAATCTTCGTTTAATCTTTCGTATGTTAATCTCAATCAATCTTTATCTGTGCAATTGATGTGACAGAAAATGCAATCTTGATATTCTAATTATAAATATTAAGATCTTATAAAAATAAAAATATAAATATTAAGAATTAGATTTTTAATATGTAAATTAATTATATACTTTTAATTATCATTAAACAATGGGAAAAAAATGTTTATACTTTCTTGTATTTTATTTATTTTAAAAATTAGTTGTTATTATTTGACTCCCAAACTTAACTAATAAGTTTGATTTATATAAATATAAGTTATATTTTATAAGTACTATATATGTGTATATATATGTTTGTTACATGGCGTACAAATTATAAAAATAATATAAAATTTTTAGTTTTTTTTTGAAAAAAAATATCTTTATTTATAAGCTACTTAATTCAATTTTTTGAATTTCTTTTTTTTAATCATATGGTATTAACAAAAATTAGATCAAAGAAATAAAATATATTAATGTTTGATATACATTGGATATATATATATACTAGATAAAATGCTATAATATTGTCATGTAGCTAATAATATATTCATTGTGGTATATATAATTTTATTATAAAACCAAGATTAATTAATTAGCGTGAGGACAATCTCATATTAAATAAGTTTTAATTCCATTTTGTTTTTCTTCATCTAATAAATGTTTTAAATAAGGACATCTGTAGGGGGTAGGGCACTTATCAATCAAAACAAAGACATGTGTTTATGTTATATTAAATTATTGGGAAATTATTGACAAGTCCTTTAACCTTGCTGGCTGATCTAAGTTTAAGAAGTCATAGATTTAGGGCCCTATAATGTAAATGTTACAATTATCACATCATTTATATATTCGTTAACTCTCATTAAAATTTTTGGAGCGAGGATTAAAATTAAAATTAAAATAATATTATTTTAAATAATAATAATAAATTACTTTTTAAATTATTTTATACGAATTTTAATGTAAAAATATTATTTTATTTTACATAATTAATAATTTTTAATAAAAATACTAACTTTATTTCACATAATAAACTAAAATACTTGATTCGAGTAATTTGATTTAGGATATGAAATAAAGTTAGTATTTTTATTAAAAATTATTGAGTATGTTAAATAAAATAATATTTTTTATATTAAAATTCATGTAGAATAATTAAAAAAATTTATTTATTATTATTTTTTTTAAATTAGTACCATTTTAGTCCTAATTTTGGTTCTCGCGTCAAACAGGGTCTAAGTCTACTGCTATTCTTTTGTGCTCTCCAAAAACAATTAATAATAAAACATTAAGAAAAAAAAAACATTAGTAATAACCTACTTTATCGACTATAGAAAAAATTACATACATACCATTTATGTCGGTTCATATTGTATTTGTATATTAGTCAATTTAAAATTTATTTACATTGATACTATCCTATAATCTTAAATATTATATAGGCAATACTCAGGTAAATTGCTGTTAATAATATATGAAATATACATAAAATATTTCATCTATGAGTCATTATTGGCTCAATATTGTCCCTCAGCTAGGCACCCCATTAGAGCATCCCGCTACTATAATCTGGTCACCACCGGCCACTATATACTGCCTGTCATTGTTTGTTAACAATCGCTGGGAACCATGCTGCTGGGCAAGCCTCTAGTACTTATAACGACTATTATCATAGTTATTTGAATTAGGCTAACTATGATATTAATAGAGTGTCATTATTATAATATTGAATACTATAGGGTGTCACATGCGTAAATGTATTTTAAAAGTAGAAATATGTACATATATGTGTGTAATTGTCCCTTTTTTAAAAAGTAGATAACTTCGCCCCTGTTTGGTTCGTGCCCAAGTTAAATAAAACTATTTTTAAAAAAAAATTAAATAGTTTATACAATTTTGAATATATCAATCAATTTTATTAAATATCTCACAATTAACTAACTTTATTTCTCATCGTTTATATATCTCAAAAAATATATTTTTTTATGAAAAAATACTCATGCCAAACTTAATATAGAGACCAATAACTAATGTATCTTTAACCATTTGAGCTATTGTAATATTTAATGTGTACGAATTTTTTTTATTGATAACTTTTGCCGAGTTGTATGATCCACGGGTCGTGACTATGTCCACCTATCAAGGCTTGGATGCTCGACTGATGTAGGCGAAGGAGACCGAGTCCCGACAGTTAAAGTTACTATTTTCAGCCAATCTCAAATACCGGTTCGATTACGATGCACATATTTCAAGAGGCTCACAAGCCAAAAAAAAATTTCTAAAATTTCAAGATGAGTTCTTAATCTTTCAAGAGGTCGAATTTGAACTCAGGTTTATCGGATCAGGTTAAATTTTAAATAAATTCAGACGGAAACAAACCTATTTCATCGAAACCTAAAAATGTACATATTAATTAAAAATATATATATATATATATAAATCATACTAATATGATTGAATTTTATTTGTGTCAGGGCTTAGACTATGTGATATCTGAGGCCAAGAAGCACAGAGTATACCTCATCTTAAGCTTAGTCAATAACCATGAGGAATTTGGGGGAAAGAATCAGTATGTCAAATGGGCCATAGAGAGAGGCCACCAACTGAGTTCAGACGATGATTTCTTCACTAACGATTTAATCAAATCATTCTACAAGCATCATGTGAAAGTAAGTCGAGTCTCTCCTCTCTATCTCGTATTTTTTTAACTCGAATTTATCATACTCATAAGAAATTAGCAGTTTGACGTAAATTTCATCCTCCAATTAGCCTTTTAAAACAATTTTTTTATAAGATTTATTGCGTGCGAAGAGCCCTTATTACGCTCTTGCTAAAAGTTTTCTCGTTAAATTAAACATCTCATTAATGAGAGCTACGCCACTCTTATTAATTTATTATTTTATGTGATATATTTTAAAGGAATAATTACCTACATGCCACACAATTTAGTTTTATTTATGTCTTACCTATCCATTCTTAATTAATTACGTTATGCACATTCAAAACATTACAAAATCTTACATACACATATTTGAGTTAAAACTTAATCAAAATCTATTTGAAAAAAAATATTCTGTTAGTAAATCATTAAAATTATATTTTTACTCTTAATGGTACATATTTTTCTCTTCCTCAATACCACACTAAAGCACTGATTTGTCCTAAAATCAATTCACGTCGCAGATGTCTCCTTCCTTTGCCGCAACCTAAACATTAAGATTTTAGGATTTTCATTCAAAATATATTTAAATATCCT
>KZ452102.1:745676-797149 GCA_002786265.1 Apostasia shenzhenica | reverse complement strand
CGATATTTTGGGATCAACTTGGAGTTGACTCGGCTAGTGTGAGTCAATAGTTTAACTCGAGAGATTGGGAGGGGAGATGGAAAAATCACCGGCCGGGGAAACTTTCGGTAGTTGTAGGCAGTAAATTAAATAGTCCTAAACTCGAAGCTCGCTCAAACTCACTTGAATTTTGGCTTGATACGAGCATAAATAGAATCATATCGGTCGAATTCAAGCCAAGGTTGGCTGAGGCTCGCTAGATACAAACTCGAACCGACTCGAAATAAATAATTTAATAAGTAGATTATACATATATTTATCGATTTTTAAAAATATAAATATCTAGTTTCAAGTCAGCTCGGAATCTATTTCGAGTAGGCTCAAGCTCGAATAATTTGAGTTAAGTTAGCTCGTTTTGAAAATATTTTAAATTTAGGCTTAATTAAAAAGTCAAATATTTTGGTTTAATCTGACGGCAACTCTCCCAAACTTTTTTTTTCTTCCACATTCAGTTCGAGATATTTTTCTAACTCAATATAAATTTAATTATAAAAATTTATTTTATTTAACATTTAATATAAATATAAATATTAGAATTAATTTTAATTCACATTTTATATATTTTTAAAAAATAAAATATTTTTTCTTATCATCAAAAAAAACTCGAATCAAATGATTCCTGAAGTATATATAGATAGATAGATAGATAGTATAAAATCTCCCCAAATCTATCATTAATTCTCATTAGCAAGCGAAATTCTTACTTAGTGTAAAAACAATTAAAACACACACAATTTCTTAAATAATATAATAAATTATGGTATTATATAATTAAAAAAAAAATGAATATTTTTTAATCCAAAAAAATGACCGAATATTTAGGAAATCGTTTTTGTAGAAATTAACCTAAATAGTAAATATTATGTCACATTGTAAAAATTAATTAAAAAAAAGACTGGGAAGCAATTTATTCACCCAAATATAACTACTATTTGTAGATAATTGAGTCAAAAATTAATGGTGTTCTTACATTTTGGTATATAAGTAATTTTATAATTAAAAAATGATATTAAAGTATTAGCAATTTCCCACAAAAGCGTGCTATTGGTTTCAATCGAAGTCATTTCTAAAATTAATGTTATTGTGATGTGATGTTAAAATATTTAGAATAAAAAATATATTTAAATAATATAAATTACATTTCTTTCTAAAATGAAATCTAAATTTCATCTTTATGTTATCATAATTAAGTAGATAATATTAACTAATAAAAAACTGCAAATTACACTCAGGTCCTAAATTTAATACTTAATACATACAAATCACATTTTTAAATTAAAACAGCGGATTCCTTGATTTAATAATTATTAAATGAGTCCTTTTTATTATTAATTTTTTTTAAATTATCATTTATCTCTGCCGCTCTCTCTCCTGACTTGTCGGCGGCCTCCCTCGCGCATGCAACGGGATCGAGAGAAGAGCGACTGCGAGGGATCGGGAGGTGAGATAGAGGAGCAGAAGTAAAATGGTAATTTTAAAAAAATATAAAATAATAAAAAAAAGAACACATTTGATAATTATTAAATTCGAAGATTTTGATATTATAATTTAAAAAATATGAACTTGTGCATTATTAAGCATTAAATTGAAGAACTTAGGTGTATATTATCTTATATTATTATCATATAAATTGATGTTCAAAAATCTAAATTGGATTGAACTGCTTAAAATAATTATTCAAAATAATAATCGTAGATTCACATCTCATAATTTAAAAAAAAACAATTTTTTTTTTTGAAACTACAAATTAACAAAATTAATGCAGGAAGTTCTGACGAGGAACAACACCATCACGGGGACACGTACTTGGAGGATCCCACCATATTCGCCTGGGAGCTCATCAAACGAGCCGCGGTGCGTCAGCGATCCGTCTGGCAGAACATTGCAGGTACGGGTGACCAATTCGAGCCCGAGTCAAACCAAACACGGCTTAAACTCAACTCACTAAGCTAAAATAAAATTTGAGTTCAATATGTAAGATTTTATAATATTTTGAGTGAGCATAGCGTAATTAACTAAGAATGGATGGGTAAGACATAAATAAAACTAAATTGTGTGGCATGTAACTAATTATTCTTATTTTAAATTTATGAGTGGCAATATATTATTCTTAAAACGAAAGATAACCTAACATCATTATCATTAAAATATTTTAGTTGGTTCATGCTTGAAACTCATTCGAATTTGGGATCACTTGGGAGGTTGACTCGGGCTATGTGAGTCAATAGTTTAACTCGAGAGATTGGGAGGGGAGATGGAAAATCACCGGCCGGGGAAACTTTCGGTAGTTGTAGGGCAGTAAATTAAAATAGTCCTAAACCCTAAGCTCGCTCAAACTCATTTGAATTTTGGCTTGATACGAGCATAAATAGAATCATATCGAGTCGAATTCAAGCCAAGGTTGGCTGAGGCTCGCTAGATACAAACTCAAACCGACTCGAAATAAATAATTTAATAAGTAGATTATCATATATTTATCGATTTTTAAAAATATAAATATACTAGTTTCAAGTCAGCTCGGAATCTATTTCGAGTAGGCTCAAGCTCGAATAATTTTGAGTTAAGTTAGCTCGTTTTGAAAATATTTTAAATTTAGGCTTAATTAAAAAGTCAAATATTTTGAGTTTAATCTGACGGCAACTCTCCCAAACTTTTTTTTCTCCACATTCAGTTCGAGATATTTTTCTAACTCAATATAAATTTTAATTATAAAAATTTATTTTTATTTAACATTTAATATAAATATAAATATTAGAATTAATTTTAATTCACATTTTATATATTTTTAAAAAATAAAATATTTTTTTTTCTCCACATTCAGTTCGAGATATTTTTCTAACTCAATTTTAATTTTTCTATAGATAGATAGATAGATAGATAGATAGATATAAAATCTCCACCAAATCTATCATTAATTCTCATTAGCAAGCGAAATTCTTACTTAGTGAGGTAAAAACAATTAAAACACCACAATTTCTAAATAAAATATAATAAATTATGGTATTTAATAATTTAAAAAAAATGAATATTTTTTAATCCAAAAAAAATGACCGAATATTTAGGAAAACTGTTTTTGTAGAAATTAACCTAAATAGTAAATATTATGTCACATTGTAAAAATTAATTAAAAAAAAGACTGGGAAGCAATTTATTCACCCAAATATAACTACTATTTGTAGATAATTGAGTCAAAATATTAATGGTGTTCTTACATTTTGGTATATAAGTAATTTTATAATTAAAAAATGATATTAGAATGTTAGCAATTTCCCACAAAAGCGTGCTATTGGTTTCAATCGAAGTCATTTCTAAAATTAATGTTATTGTGATGTGATGTTAAAATATTTAGATAAAAATATATTTAAATAATATTATAAAATTACATTTCTTTCTAAAATGAAATCTAAATTTCATCTTTATGTTATCATAATTATAGTAGATAATATTAACTAATAAAAACTGCAAATTACACTCAGGTTCCTAAATTTAATACTTAATAACATACAAATTCACATTTTTAAAATTATAACAGCGGATTCCTTGATTTTAATAATTATTAAATGAGTCCTTTTTATTATTAACTTTTTTTAAATTATCATTTTATCTCTGCCGCTCTCTCTCCTGACTTGTCGGCGGCCTCCCTCGCGCATGCACGGGATCGAGAGGAGAAAGAGCGACTGCGAGGGATCGGGAGGTGAGATAGAGGAGCAGAAGTAAAATGGTAATTTTAAAAAAATGAAATAATAAAAAAAAGAGCACATTTGATAATTTATTAAAATTCGAAGATCTGATATTATAATTTAAAAAATATGAACTTGTGCATTATTAAGCATTAAATTGAAGAACTTAGGTGTAATTTATCTTATATTATTATCATATAAATTGATGTTCAAAAATCTAAATTGGATTGAACTGCTTAAAATAATTATTCAAAAATATAATCGTAGATTCACATCTCATAATTTAAAAAAAAAAACATTTTTTTTTTTGAAACTACAAATTAACAAAATTAATGCAGGAAGTTCTGACGAGGAACAACACCATCACGGGGACCACGTACTTGGAGGATCCCACCATATTCGCCTGGGAGCTCATCAACGAGCCGCGGTGCGTCAGCGATCCGTCTGGCAGAACATTGCAGGTACGGGTGGACCAATTCGAGCCCGAGTCAAACCAAACACGGCTTAAACTCAACTCACTAAGCTAAAATAAAATTTGAGTTCAAACGGGCTCAACTCGGCTAACATTAAGTTAATTTGAGCTAGCTCGAATGAATTAGCACATTTATTAAATTTTAAATATCAGTCAATTATTTTTATCGATTTATTCAATAACATACTCTAACCGTTACGTCCTAAAATTTTATTTAATTTGATTAATAAATAGTTTAAACTCAATAACATGAAACTCAACGACCTAATATATGTGATTAGTTTATATATAGGGCACAGACTGTTTATATAATGATGATTAACTTGAGAAATTCTCAAATATTTACGTTACATTTACTTCAATAGAATGGAATAAGATTAAAGTGAATTTGCAATTTCACAAAAATAGAATTATCATTTCAAAAAAAGTGAAACTTGATAGAATAAAATAAAAATAAAAAATAAATAGAAAAATATATTAAAATACTTATGAATGTAATTTAATAAAAATTTATGTTATTTATTATTATTAAATTATAATGAATGTAATCAGGCATGGATTGAGGAGATGGCTGGCTATGTGAAATCAATTGATAGGAATCATCTTCTTGAGGTTGGATTGGAAGGGTTTTATGGAGACTCAATGGAAGAGAGGAAGCGATTCAATCCTGGCTATGGAGTAGGCTCAGATTTTATAGCAAATAACCTTGATCCTCACATTGATTTCTCCACCATTCATCTCTATCCTGACCAATGGTATGTCCCAATTTCCATATATATATATATTAATATTCATGCATGCTTAATAATCTAATCTCAACTTATATCTATCAAAATTATATAACTCTGATGATCTAAATATTGAGGTATTATTCGCTTTAATTTTACGAAATTACGTGACATAATTAAGTGCTTCCCAGAAAAATTACTCATACCAGCACTACTCCAGCCCAAGCATACTTAACTATAAAGTTTCTCATTGTCAGCCTCGATCACAGTTTTATCCAAAAGGCGTCTCTATCCCTTTTCGATGAGAAATATTGATTCATTTTGTGTCCCTCTTACTGCTGTTTATCGACCTAAAAGTCTGCCAAAAGTTGCAGTTTGGTCTAGTGATTTTTTTTTTCTCTCGAGACATCACCCAGCAATTATTTCCTGCCCTCTTAAACCGCGAGCATCACAATAGAATGGAAGTCCATATATCTAAGGGTGAAAAAGATCCAAGTTTGAGCCGAGCCAAGCATGGCTCAAGCTCGTCTCATTCAAATTTGATTCGAGTTTGAGTTAACTCGAGCCTAAATCGAGTCAATTCAAGCCCTCTGAGAATTAAGATTGCTTCAATTAGTATTCGAAATTTGATTTGTCATACCCACAAAATCAATTAATAGATATCTCAACAATAACTAATAAATATATCTAAGGTTTATTTAAATTTTATGTGTAATGTAATATGTCTAGTTAAAATTAATTTGGCTAAACAAATAGGCTTTAAAGTAATAAATAATTACAATAAATAGCTAAATATATTATTTTTATTTGAAAAAATAGAGATCGAGTCAAGCTGATCCGATCCAAAATGACTCATAGCTCGACTCAATAAACTCGAGAGCTAAACTTTATTCAAGCTAAGGTCTTGTTTGGTAATGACCTAAATTTCATAGCTAATTTTAATTATAATCAAGATCTTAATTTTTTTTAAAAAAAATTAAAATTTATTTTATATTTCATGCTATATAAATTTTAATATTAAACAATTACTTTATTTCATATCTAACACAAATTTTAATAAATTAATCAACTTTATTTCACATGCAATATATATTTAATATAACTATCTTACTTTATTTCATATCATATATAATTTTTAAAAATAATTAAAAAATTCAATCAAATCATAGTTCTTATCCTATTATCAAACATTTCAAAGTGAATAAATTTATGACAAAAGAATGACAATAAAATGACAATTTCATATTAGTCCCGTAAATCTTTTTCACATATCATATTTATCCATAATTTTTAAATATATCAGATAGATTCCTAAATTTTATAATCCCTTTCGATTAGATCACCAGCTAAGAGGCTTGAATTTTTAATTACTCTTATCTTAACTAGAGATAAATTAATCTCATCTCACTAAACCCCAAACATTAGACATTAAAAACTAAACCCAGAGCTTGCTTGACTTAAATTTTTTTTTTGACTTTGAATATAAACTAAATTAATATACTGAAAATTATGTATAATATAAAATAAAATAATATTTTAATAGTAAGTGAGTAAGATATAATATAAAATATATTTTATGTACTTTTTAATAAAAAAATTTTTACTTTTAGCTGGTCGTAAGTTAGCGTAGTTTGAGGTCACCATTTTTTAAATACAAATTAAAAGTGATTTTTGCTCCTTATATATAAATTTTAATAAAATAACTATTTTATATCACATTTTACATGATTTTTAATATATTAATTTATTTATTTCATAATTTTCATAATTTTTAATATAATTAACTAATTATATTATTCAAAATACATGATTTTGAAAAATCCCAAATGATTTTTTTATTTTTTTCACCAAAATATTTTTTAAATGCTAACATCTAAAATTCTAATCCTCATAATTCAAAAGAAAAAGTTGTGCTGTAATATTTTCTTTGTTTAGTTAAAGAATAAAAAAATATAATTTCATTGAATTTATTGATTTTTTCAAAAAGCATATATAATATATAATAAAGTGAATTAATTATATTAAAAATAAAATTAATAACAGTAATTAATTTATTGAGAATTGTATTAAATGTGAAATAAAATAATTATTTAATATTAAAATTTATATAAAATGAGATATAAAATAATATTTAAATAAATTAATTTTTTTTAATAATTATGACTTTTTTCTATAAGTCAGATAAAATTTTAGTTCAACAGAAAAAAATTATTTAGAAATTATTTGGTTCAATATTATATATAAAAATAATAATTATTTAATTTAATAATATTTATAAATATTTTTTTATAAAAATATAAAAATATTAATTAAAAAATAACATATAAATGTTATGATATATAAGATTATATAATATAGTTCTAAAATGATAATGAACTAAATACAAAGTCAAGTAAATCGAATTTTGGGACTTGAAAAGTTGCATAAATTTAAGATTATATATATATATATGCTTAGTTCGTGTTTGGTCAGATTAGTAATTTATAATTAAATTTTTGATGATTAAAAATCTAAATCTATTTTTCAAAAAAAAAATCTAATAATGAGATATATAATTCCTAATTATTGATATATGGTTAATTAATTGCGAATCTACGCGCAGGATTCCAGGGTCTGACGTGGCGGACCAGTTCGCCTTCCTCCAGGCGTGGATCCAAGCCCACGCCGACGACGCCGGCGAGGTGATCGGAAAACCGCTGTTGATCGCCGAGTTCGGCCGGCCGTGGCGCTGCTCGGAAGGCGGCAGCCTCAGCCAGAGGGACGACCTCTACCAGATGGTCTACTCCGACATCTACGCCTCGGCCGCGGCCGGCGGACCCTGCGCCGGCGCCCTCTTCTGGCAGCTGCTCGTCGCCGGCATGGACGGCCTCCGGGATGGCTACGAGGTCATTTTCTCCGAGAGCCCCTCCACCGCCAGTATCATTTACCGCCATTCCCGCCGCCTCTCCGTCCTCAACATGCCCTTCACCGCTGCCCGCGCTGTCGCTGTCACCTGATCTTGCGATTCTCTTCATTTTTTCTTCTTTTTTCCTGCATTTTATTTATTTATTTATCGTGCATATAATTAATTAATTATTCATTATATATATATATATGATAAAATTGTAAATAGGACCTTCTATCAAAGCAGCATTTATTTTCAGTCCTTAGAAATGTGTGAAAATTCGTTGCGCATAATAGAGATCTATTTCTCATTTATCATACGTGTGAACACATTCATATAATTTCAAAATTATGGCTCAAGTTCGAGTAATTTTGAGTAGAGCAAGCATTAGCAAAGAACCATGTATTACGTATAATTTATATTATATGATGTAGGTTTAAAATCTATATTTTTATTTCAAAAAAAAATTTGCTAGAACAATCCCGACTGATAAATCTGTCCTGTGGTGTCAATTATGTATCTTATTTTGTGCATGAAATATAACTTTATTATGTTGAATTTGTTAATATCTATACCAAAGCAACCTGAAATCAAAATAGATATTTACATTTCTCATCTTTTAAATGATCTAAAAAATTATGATCAGAAGTGGTATAAACAAAGATGCTTATTGACGTAAGATATTTATAATAAGGATTATATTTATATGAATTGTGAGCAATCATATGCCTTATGGTAACTTTGAAATATATGTCTTATTTATAGTGATAAAATTAATGCAAACTATTTTAAAATACAGAGAGAATGTATGCTATATGTGCTATAGAAAGTAATTGTCCCAGAATCATATTTTTGATGAGAATAAAAAGAAAACTTATAACTTTTAAAAGTTATTTTTCTTAAATTTATTGTGTCAATTCAAATATAATTTTTATATGATGGACAATAAATAATATTATTTTTGTTATTTAAGATTTCTTTTCAAATTAGTTATTGTTTTGATAGTTTAAGTTTTGTAAGGGAGTAAGTATTTTTATTTAATTTTAATTAATTGTTAAATTTATAAGGAAGTAAATTTTGTTTACATTTTGCTTAACTAACATGAACTTATAATAACTTTATTTTGTTTACAAGAAGGATGCCTAAGGAATTAATAAGATTCTCCTAGTTTAAAGTGGGGTGGTTTATTAAAATTAATATTATAATAAACTCTTATAATTAGCTTTCTTTAATTTCTTCTTTCATGATTTTTTGGTTGGTATATTCTTGTAAATATGATCTTTTTCTTAAATTATTGTGCAAATGGTATTTGATTCAATTCTCAATTTGATGACATTAATGCTTCATGAGATTCATAATCTTTGGTTGTTACATATAATTAGTCTTTAAATTAATGTTATTCTCTATAAAAGGGACTACACTCATAGATAATGCCATTCCTGTTTTATATTTTTGTCCCTTATATATATATATATATATATATATATATATATTATATAATGAATTCATTTCATGCTGTATATGATTTTAAAATGTATCTGTGTAAATAATTTTTCATCAACGTGATTTATTGTAATTTGCTACCAGAATTTTTGTGGCTCAACAGCTTAAGCTATTTGGCATGAGAACTATTAGAATCAAAATAGTACTAGTTTAAAAATTATTAATAATAATAATAAATAAATTTGTTTAATCATTCTACATAAATTTTAATATAAAAAATATTATTTTATTTCACATACTTAATAATTTTTAATAAAAATATCAACTTTATTTTATATCCTAAACCAAAATGCTAGAATCTAGTATTTTGATTTAGGATGTGAAATAAAATTGATATTTTTATTAAAAATTATTGAGTATGTAAAATAAAAAAATATTTTTTATATTAGAATTTATGTATGTAGAATAATTAGAAATTTATTATTATTATTATTATTATTTAAACTAGTACCATTTTGGTCCTTAAGCTAAACAGACCCATAGCATGCTTGACATAGATTTAGATTAAATGTCGATGTGAAAAACTCGAAGAGACGTCGTCGAAAAATTTCTAGTAGAGAAAGCAATTAGAGTGCTTTTTAAATATTCCTTAAATGGTTCTCCTTTATGAGAATAATTTAATTAGTTTCATAACCTTTATGAAAATTAATTGAAATAATTAGATAATCTTAATATAATTGAGATTTATTCCTATTGCTAAATATGTTGTAGCTTGTAATTTTAATCTATTTTTTTACTGTGTTATTGTGGAAATTATCCTGAGCTTTGTGTTGTCAAATGAGATCGTATTCCCAAGTGGGGTTGGGGAATTGAGATGTTGATGATAAATAAAAATAAAAACATACACAAAAAGTTTAATTCTCATAAAAAGTACATTGAAAAGATTTTAGGTAAAAAATTTGATAACATTGAATTTAATTTAAAACTTTGTTTTTGAATCTTTATAGACATCTCAACCAACCCAAATTAATTAAGAGTGTATAAGAGCCAAAAAAAATTTTGAGGTGTTTTTGATGTAATATTCTTAATTTAAATATAAAAGTATTGTCCATTTTAGCTTTAGAAAACTACGTAACTTGAATTTTTTTCAGAATGTTATTTATCCCAGTACTACTTCAGCCCAAGCATACAGTTTCATAATTTTTTCCCATTTAACATCACGTTATCAATATATACAACTCATGAATTTTCCCCATTTCGATGTGAGGTGATTTATTTCTGTGCTCCTATCACATAATACTATGAGGGATCGACTTTGATGCCATATTATAACATCCCGTAATCCAAATATAGAGGTATTATTTATTTTGGCTTTAAGAAATTATGTGACCTGAGTAATTCCTAGAAAGTCACATCCTAGTACTATTTCAACCTAAGTAGATTTCCATCATTAGCCTTATAGTTTTGCCCCAAAAGGCATCTCTAATATTTGAAACTATATTATCTACTTATATAGCTCAGGATTTTTTCTTATTTTCGATGTGAGATGATTTATTTTCGTGCCCCTCTCATTATTATTTATCAGCGTAAAAGCCTATCAGGTATCGTATTTTGCCTCAATAATTTTTTTCTGTTAGAACATAACTGAGGGATTACTTACACTTGACATTTATTTAAAAATATATAAAAATTGATAGGATGAATCTGGACACATTTTGGAGTCAGAGGTATGAGAAGTCTTTCAATATATATATATATATATATATATATATATATATGTTCTAGTTTATTCAGACTCTTTGATGTTTTGTAGTGCTTAATAGCTTAAACAGGATAGATTCATGCTAAAATTTATTCAATGAGACATAACTTAAATAATAAAAATAATAATAAATTTCAGGAAATTGACACTTATTTTTTGTCATTAGCTAATATGGGAATATAATATAATGTACATGTTCACATTTTTGTATTTTCATGCATAATACTTTTGACTTTTATAATATTTGACAAATTTTGTCCGTCGTAGACGTGAACATAATGGCATTTTGTCAATCGTAGTAGGTGAAAATAGCAACATAAATTGTTAAATAGGTTTCTCTTAGTGTACTATTTTTATTAAGGGCAAATTGCATTTAGAGCCTGAGGTAATTCAAATTATTGGGTTCAGACGCCTGACGTAAGCAGAAAGCTACGCAGGTGAGTGGGCCTGCTTTTGCATAGTACGCTGCAAGCGGCATTAAGTTGTCGAGCAGCCAAACAGACTGTCCAGTTAGTCGACTGGACAGTTTGATTGGCTGATCAGAACGTCTGGTTGGTAGATTGGACTGTCTGTTTGCTCTAACCGGATTGTCGGTTCAGCAATCAGACAAGTAGGTATCAAGTAGAAATTTGTCTAAAAAAATATGTATAGGTTGAAATCGGGTAATATAATTTTAACAGCTGATTTTAGAAAATCTAACTGATCTAATTTCAAAAAATAAAATTCAAATATTATTTTTTAATCATAATCTTTAAATATTTAAGTTTTAATTTTAGTTTTAGAATCATACTCTTCATCTGACTTGGCCACAATTAATTTTTATGATTTACAATTAAAATTGCAAAAAAAATACTAAGCTTAAAAATAATACTTTCAATTTTTATTTAAATTATTGTGCCGTAAAATTTCAAAATTACACATTTTTATAACGTTGAGATTTAATTTTAAATTTGGAATAAAAATTAAGCTAAAAAAATAAAATTTTAATTTATATTCTAAGATTTAAGAAACCTTAAATTTTAAAAATTAGATTCATAACCCCATTGACTTGGTAAATTTTAAAGTTATTAATCATTACACTTCGGTTAAAATTTCTAACGAAATTATTAAATTTTAAAATATATAATATCTTTCATTTTGAAATCTGAAAATTTAAATTATATAAATTGTATTTTTCACTTCCTCAATCTCTCTATACACATATCACTGCACAATTCTTTTCTAGCTCTGTTTTGCGTGAGAGCAAAAATAAGGATCAAAATGGTACTAATTTAAAATAATAATAATAATAATAATAATAAATAATTTTTTTAATCTTTCTACAAAAATTTAATATAAAAAATATTAATTTTTACTTCAAATACTTAATAATTTTCAATAAAAATATCTATTTCATTTTGTATCCTAGATCAAAATATTTGAATCGAGTATTTTAATTTAAGATGTGAAATAAAATTAATATTTTTATTGAAAATTATTGAGTATGTGAAGTAAAATAATATTTTTTATATTAGAATTTGTGTAGAATGATTAAAAAAATTTATTGGGAAAATTTCACACAGGTCCCTGAGTTTAAGGGTTATATCACACAGGTCCACATTTTCAAAATTATATTATCGGGGTCCCTATGTTTTCAAAAAATATCATCTGGGTCCTTTTTTATTTTTTATTATTAAAAAATATATAAAATTACCATTATACCCTTACCCTCCCTCTCTGAAAACTTAGGGACCCCGATGATAATTTAAAAAACGTGGACCTGTGTGATAATAACCCTTAAACTCAAGGATCTGGGTGAAATTTGCCCAAATTTATTTATTATTATTATTATTATTGTGGCTTTTTAAATTAGTACCATTTTAGTTCTGATTTTAATTTTCACACTAAACAGAAAAGGTTTTGACAGTTGGTGACTGCTAGCTGCAGAGAGTTTGACTTAAAGATTGATAATTGCTAAATGGTTGAATTAATATTTAATTTAAATTAAATTTAGCTCGAGTTTATTGAACTAAGCTATAAGTTATGATCGAATTAGATCGACTTACCTAAATATCTATTTTTTTAAAATATAAATAAGATATTCATTTATTTATTATATTCTTTTATTACTGGTACATAAATTTATTTTTATTGTATGTGTAATATATATATGAGTTGATTTTGTGGATATGATTAATTAAATTTTAAATTCTGCGACTTACAAAAAACACCTAACAAAATTTTAAATTCTAACAAAGATAATTTTTTTTAAAAAATTCAATCGTCAGCGGATTTGAATTAGTTCAATTAAGGCTTGAGTCAATTCGAAATTAAAATATGCTGGCTCGAATTCAAATTAAATTAAAACGAGTCAAACTTGAGTCGTGCCTGCTCAACTCAAACAGTCAAACTCGAATCGATCCCTACAGTTCTTTTAAATTATAGATTATTTTATTTAAAATTTTTAATATTTTTGTTATTGAAACTAATGTTTCAGAGAGAAATACTGAGAAATTAAAATTTTTTTCATTTCAAAATTTTCAAAATTTTAATTATTTAATTTAAATTTCCAGAGTCGAGGGAAAGATTAGTTAGGAGAAACCAAATTTTAATTTTAATTTTTAAATTAATGAGTTTATTTTATTAATCGTAATTTTTTAACTAATATAGTGATGTATAAGAATTTACATTTTAATTGTTTTAATTTTAAATTTTTAAAAGTTGACAACGGTGAATTTCAATTTCAATTATTTGTTGAGAACATAATATATGCGAAAAGCTACATAAATAAAAAATAAATTTTTTAAAATTTTAAAATTTTAAAATTATAAATTTAAAATAAATTTTTCATGATTTAGTTTTTCTCTCCTAGCAAATACTTCTCTCCTCTTTAAAAATTTAAGAATTAAAAAGATAAAACCTTAAAATATTTTATTGTTTTAAATAATTTCTATAACTTTATTTCTAAACTAACTCGTAATTTAGGATGAAGATATTTATAGGTTTTAAAGTTTATTATTAAATTTTATTTTAATTTTAAATTTATAATGTAAAAAAATGAAAGGGCAAATTAGTTAAAAAGAGAGAGAATGAGGACTTAAGAATGAAATGGATAATGCGTCGGTAAATTTTTGAAAAATTATATGTTTTAAATAATTTCGTTGACTTTGGAAAGAAATATTAGTGCTTCCTGCAACTTTGAGACTAAAGTTGTGAAATTTTAAAAGTTTGAGAGATTTATTTGCAATTACTCCGATAGCTTGAACCCTCAAATGCAATTATCCCTTTTATTAATTTTTGTAGCTAAATAATTCATAAATTTATAACTATTTCATGGGTAAATGTTATTCAGGTTTTGAAGTTATGCACCTATCTTGCAAAGGTCCATAAGCTTTCATAAGTTAGTTTTTTTATTAGTTTTTTTTTTGAGAGAATTACATACATACCCCTTAAATCATCTTGAATTACATATTAAACCCCTTATTTTTAAATTTTACAACTTAACCCCCTAAATCATTCAAAAATAACATATTTAGGTCTTTCTCAAGATTTTCAAAGTATGTTTTTTGCTGATTTATAATTATTTGGATGTTTATTAGCAATAATATATATACAAATATTATAAATATATTTACAAATACATGTATTCTACTAGTTTTTATTTTCGGATAATTTAGGGGGTTAAGTTGTAAAATTAAAAAATAAGGAATTTAGTATGTAATTCAAGATGATTTAAGGAATATGTATGTAAATGCCCCTTTTTTTCTGCTTGACGTCAATATTATTTTGGTTCTTTTCAAGATCAAAATTAGTACTAAATTAAAAAATAATAATAATAGTGAATAAATTTTTATTACATTCTATATAAATTTTAATATAATTTTTTTTATTTTATTTCATATATTCAATCATTTTTAATAAAATTATTAATTTTATTTTACATCATAGACTAAAATATTTTATTTATCAAGGATGCAAAATAAAGTTGATAGTTTACTAAAGATAATTAAGCATGTAAAATAAAATAAATTTTTTTATCTTCAAATTTATGCAGGATGTAATAAAATTTATTTA
Source organism: Apostasia shenzhenica (assembly GCA_002786265.1). Classification (NCBI taxonomy): domain Eukaryota; kingdom Viridiplantae; phylum Streptophyta; class Magnoliopsida; order Asparagales; family Orchidaceae; genus Apostasia; species Apostasia shenzhenica. The sequence goes on along the minus strand of KZ452102.1, from coordinate 782,088 downwards.
TTTTTTATTATTATTGTAATTTTTTTAATCGAGTACTATTTTAGTTTTTGGCAGAGCCAAAATAGTCATGAGACCAAGCGGACCCTTAAAGTGCAAAAAATACTTTCATCTCTCCTCAAAAACTTTCGATTTTGGTTTTTTGCGAAGAATGATGTTGGCGAACACGGATAATATTGGACAAAAAAGGGGTCTAGTAGGCCTCTTTTATCCTTAAATTAGGTGAAAGGAGGGGAGGTGAATATTTTAGTGAAGCTCGAGTTTATCACCGTCACGAAGAATTATTAATGTGTTCTAATCTTTTAAAGGTGAAGGAGAAGAAAAGGACATCATGTAATTTTTATTTTGAATTCTTATAATATAGATTACGAGTTTTCTTTTAAGTTAATAGCAATTAGGTTTCTCTAATTTGGACCAATGTGCAATTAGGTCTTTCTAGTTTCTAAGTAAATCAAGTAGGCCCTCTACTTTACGATAATGAGCAAATAGGTCATTTAATATTAATAAAAATGACTAAATTGTGAATATTTTCTCTAATTAATAGACTAATTTGACTAACTTAATAATTAAATTAATATTTTAGATGAAGATAAAGACTAATTTAACTTTTCAATTAAAAAAATATTTTCTATTAAGTATTTTAATTAGTATCAAAGAACCAAATATTTTAGATGAAAATAAAAACCAATTTAACCTTTTAATTAAAAAATACTTTCTATTATCTACTTTAATTAATATCTAATGACCTATTTGCACTTAATTTCAAACTAGAGGACTTATCTAGTTAATTTAAAAACTAGATGGATCTAATTATATATAGACTCAAACTAGAGAGACCTACTAGCTATTAATTCATTTTTGTTATATATAACGTTAAGCATTCTGTCGATTTTAGCATCAATGATAAATAACAGCCCCACGCATATTAGTCGTAGTTTTTAAGGTTGAAATTTGTGTTGGCTGAAAAATAAAGTTATTAAACTTTATAATAAATGTAAAATATTATTACAAAAATATTTTGCCCATTTTTTAATAATTGTCAAACATGCCCAAAATGTAAGGATTCGACACGTTGTTTTCAGTCCCATCGTGAACATACAGGAACATATGTATATCGATGGACTTCCTTGAATGCCTATGATAACATAATAGGGACAAGACTACATTTTTGCTATCATGGATAGAATTTGGAAGATATTCTTTTAGCATATGTGGATAAAGACAACACAATTTTTCTTTCAACTCATTCTAATGGGTGCATTATGGGATATTATTGTCAATTATATCAAATGAAAATGCTAAATTTCTCGATAATATCTAGTGAACACTTTTGATGTCGATAAATTCCTAAAATAAAGCATTGTGCTTTACTTCCAAACCAACGACCAGAAAGAAGTTGTCAATAGGATATAAAATGATAAAACCTTCAAAGAGGTCATTGCTATATGAAGAACTAAATACTTGAAATGAAAGTCTGCTTTTATTCAATTCACCTTTCAACTGATTAGCTTATATACGGCTCCACTGATAAGACATTATTTGAGACTCGCTTGGGTTACCCCTCATCGAATCTCTTTGAGCTAGAGTTCACAGTAAGCTATGCGGGCACCCCTATAAATTTTGAGGGAGAGGGTATGGTCCAAAGGTTACTTAAAAGGATACGCAAAATGTATAGTCGAGTCCAACAGAATTTACAGTAACATTCAATTTTCTCCTCTCATACCTCAGAAAATAACCTTTTAGCATTTAAAAAAAAGAACAATAATGCAAAATTTGATAAAAAAATCTCCTGCAGAGATCTAATCTTAGATCTGTACAAACAAATTTTTCCTACATAAAACATAAACAAAGACATCAAAAAAATCTTGATAAGGCCCTAGCCATATTTACCCTTACTTAAATTCATGACATCAAAAAAATCTTGACAATTAAATCTAAAATTGCTTCATTAAATTCAAAATGGTACTTTTAATATTATTTTGTGATACTAATTTTTTTAAATTGTTAATTGGGATTTTCTTTAGAAACAAAATTTTTCTTTCTGATAATTGTGACAGAGAATATGCTGACTTTTGAAAATAGATTCTTTTTAAAAATACACAAAAAATACCTTTGAAAATGGATAACTTAAAATATGAAAATTGCGGTAAAAACATTTTAAAAATATATATTTTTTGGCACGTGAGCATTTTTATATTTTAAAGCAATGATTTAAGTTGGACGGGGTTTTTCGTAATTTTGGAGAAGATAGCGGGACAGAAAGGACCTTGGGCCTGCAAAGTATTTCACTATAAATAGGCTCGAAAAAGTGCGAAAGTCATATTGAGATCGATTTATTTAATTATTTTTGCTCCCGCTCAGATTTTCGGCCGCCTTCTTCCCCTTCCTTCTCTTCTTCCTCCCCCAATTCGATCTCAAACCCTAGCTTTCGCCCAAACGACCGGTTCCTTTCACGACCTCTTTCCACCTTGCATTCTACGGTCCAGATCGATTCCTCTCGGTCCGGGCTTCAAATCGGTCGGAGCCGCGGATCTTAAGAGCGATCGATCACAAAAATCAGCAGGGAACTGATGGCGGCTGCCGGAAATGGATCGGTGACGGCGGCGGCTTGTCCGGAGCCGATGAAGGTCACATCGGACGGCGCTTGGCAGGGGGAGAACCCGCTGGATTACGCTCTGCCGCTGGCCATCCTTCAGATCTGCCTCGTCGTCGTCGTCACCCGCGGCCTGGCCTTCCTCCTCCGTCCGCTCCGCCAGCCCCGTGTCATCGCCGAGATCATCGTGAGCCCTCTCTCCCTTGACGATTTAATTTCTCCACCCTTTTAAATCGCCGTTCTGTGTTAATTGTTCGTATATTATTAAAATAAGAAGTAACTTCTGCGAACTGGTTAAAGCCGCCTACTCTGACACGGCAGTTTAGGTTAGACTCTCAGATTATCATGGTCCCTGAGGTTTTGATGCTCCCCCCATTTTTTTTTTAATATCTGATATCTCATTCTGATTCTTGAAAATTTTCTCTGGTTTAACGTAGATCTGTTTATCAATTTCATGTTTTTTTTAAATAATAAAAAGTAGATATGAAATGGTACATGAAATTTGTAGGCCAAGAAGAAGAAAATATAAGGAAGAAAAGAGAAGGAAGGAGAAGGAGAGTCGGTTCGATCACGACTAATAAGACTTAGTAATAGATCTAGATGAGGTGGGCCAAGCAGTGTTAGAATTAATGACTTAACGAAGTGAGAAAGTAGCAGTGTTCATATCTAATTCAAATTTCTTCCTCTAATATAGCACGACTCAAGCACAGCGTATCACAATTCGATTTGAGTTCGAACTAATGCATTTCAACTTTGAACTAGCTAGAGCTTTAATCGTGTTAACTCGAGCTTTTTACGAATTAAATTTTTTATAAAAAAGTTATTTATGATTAGGATTTAGTTCAGGTCCGGTTTAGTTCTAGTTTGCATCCGATTCAATGGGTGGTTTTAGAATTCATATTATATATAGAAGTATTTAAATATACTGAATTACGATTGTAATTATAATGCAAATCTAATACATTTTGAATGAAATATTTATCATATTTATTTATTTTGAAAAATTTAAGTTCAATAACAATAAAAATTTAACAAGATTAATAAATATAAAAATATTTTTATTTAATAAAATTTATATCCTTCGCTACACTGTTTATTGCTATATCAGTTTACCGTTGGTTTTAAATCTCAAAACTGATCAAAGGTGAGAATCAATAATTATCCAAAATAAAATCTAATTGGAGATCGGTTAACAAAAGTTTTCTTGAGAACTCAAATGATGCCCTAACCTTAAGAATTCATAGGTAACAAAATATTTTTCTTCGGTTTATATCATATTTTATCAGAGTGGATTTCTGAATTTCGGATATATTATCACTTTAATTCACAATTTTAAATATTCAATATTTGGATCCCTAACTCACATATATATATATATAAGGGAGAGGGTGATAAGTGTATAGAGATGAAGGAGAGAAGATATAATCTATTGAAGATTGGTAGGATTGTTAGTAATAGAAGGGGTGGGGTAAGTTCATGGAAGGTACATTTTAGAAACGACATCTAGTGAAATAGTTACTGATTAGTAGTACATGTAGTATGAACGAGAGAGGGAGTACCACTTAAGCAGCGCACATGCTGTTATAAAGAGTACTGATAGAAACTTAAATTGAACATCGACAGCGATTATGTGAGGAAACATAAGATAGCAGTTATATGAGATGAGGAAACAGTGATTGTCTGAGATATAGGAGAGTACTGAGATCAGTTGGATGGATAATAGAGTATATCCTGACATAAAGAGGAGTTTTTGAATGTGATGTTGAAATATTAAATTTTTAATATATTAATGAAATTTGAATGATTAAAATATATAATTTTGAAGTTAAGAAGTAAGTACTGGTGATAAGTGTGTAATTTTACCTTTAATTGTTTTAGAATGTCAATGGAGAAAAAAAAGCTTGCGTCACTGATTAGGGCCACAAGGCCTAGATGTCAATGGCCTATTCTCTTGGCTACCTTTATATATATAATATATATATAATATATATATATATATTATATATTATATATATAATAACATATATATATTTCAAACTTCTTACTTGGATAAATTGTTCAATTGGCCTTTTTTTTTGATATTTGCCTAAATAGTTCTTTAAATGTTCATATTTACAAACAGGACATTCAAAATTTCAAAGCACAAGCACATTTCTCCTACATCTAGTTTAAAACGCATTTGAATTTTCATTTTCGTTATCCTGTCACTATTTCCGTTTAAATTCTTGTAGTTTTTGTTCTTTTTCGATAATTTTTTTTATCTGGACATTGTATTTTTTTTAACTTCAACATCTTTGAGAAAGTTAAAAAAAAAAAAAAAAATAGACATTCATAGAGCTTACTTTAGATGAAAAAAAGAAAAAAGAAAAATTATAAGTTCTAGAAATTGAATGGTGCTTGTAAGAGAGCAAAAATAATTACTAAAAAAATATATTTAATTTAATATTATTTTGATTTTATATTGTGTTACCTATATTTTAACTTCTATATATTATTTTTCAAGTGATAATCCTCTAAATTTAAAGTTATTAAGGGGGCATTTGATTTAGTGTTATCTCCATATTATGTTATATTATATTTAGAAAGTAATTGTTTGTTTCAATGACATCTTTAAATAATATTATAATTAATTACAAAAATGATATTACATGCTGACATCTAGATGTCACCTCAAATCGGGCGACACCTCAAGATAACACCATCAATTTGTTATTATAATGTCAATAACTTTCAACTAAACAAAAATAATTTGGAAGGCATTGATATTTTTTAATATCATAACATTGAACCAAACAAATGTCCATTGATGAATAACAATGACATTTATATAACACGACATCTAAATAATATTGACATTGAGATAACACTGAACGAAACGCTCCCTAAGAGTTTTAGGTGAATTTAAGTTATATAATTTAATACCGCATGGGTTCATAGGTAAATATGAATTCTTAAGTTGGCACCATTTGTAGATCTCCCTTGAAAGGAAAAGCAAGATATGATTAATTGTTTTTAAAAAATATAAACTTTTATTTTCAAACAACTCGTGAAATTAGGTAAATATAAGTTGGGCATCATTTGTATCTTTAATTTCTATTATTGTATTAGCTGTGAGAGGTCTTTTTCTTTGGACTTTGATGCAGATACGCTATTGACGTTCTAGTAGGAAATCAAATTGGAGATTATCTTTTAGTCTATTTATTTATCATATTGATTAAAAAAGATAAGAAAAATCTTTAACAAATAATACGTATGAATAAATCTATAAAAATTTATTTTTGATTCAATAATCTTATGAAATAGCTATGTGGGCTTCATCCATCCAGGGTGGAATACTGTTGGGCCCATCAGCCCTAGGCCGAAGCAAGACTTTTCTAGACAATGTCTTCCCCAAAAGAAGCTCAACAGTTCTCGACACACTGGCTAACCTCGGCCTCCTCTTCTTCCTCTTTCTCGTCGGCCTCGAGCTCGACCTTCGCGCCATCCGGCGCACGGGCCGGCCGGCCCTTGCCATCGCCCTCGCCGGCATAACACTCCCTTTTGTCCTCGGCATCGGCACCTCTTTCATCCTCCGCTCCACCGTCAACGCCGGGGTTCGAGCGGGGCCCTTCCTCGTCTTCATGGGCGTCGCCCTCTCCATCACCGCCTTTCCCGTTCTCGCCCGCATCCTCGCAGAGCTCAAGCTCCTCACCACCGACGTCGGCCGCATGGCCATGTCTGCTGCCGCCGTCAACGACGTCGCCGCCTGGATTCTCCTGGCTCTCGCCATCGCTCTCTCCGGCTCCAACTCTCCGCTCGTTTCCCTCTGGGTCCTCCTATCCGGCGCTGCCTTCGTTGCCGGCGCCGCGCTCCTTCTTCGTCCCGCCCTCACCTGGGTCGCCCGCCGCTCCCCCAATGGCGAGCCCGTCAAGGAGATCTACATCTGCGCCACCCTCTGCACCGTCCTCGCTGCCGGCTTCGCCACCGACGCCATCGGCATCCACGCCCTTTTCGGCGCCTTCATCGTTGGCATCCTCGTCCCCAAGGACAGACCCTTCGCCGGCGTACTCATCGAGAAAATCGAAGACCTCATTTCCGGCCTCTTCCTCCCCCTGTACTTCGTCTCCAGCGGCCTCAAAACCAACGTCGCCACCATCTCCGGCGCCCGTTCCTGGGGCCTTCTCGTCCTCGTCATCACCAACGCCTGCGTCGGCAAGATCCTCGGCACCATCATCTCCGCCGCCCTCCTCCGCGTCCCCCTCCGCGAATGCTTCGCTCTGGGCTTCCTCATGAACACCAAGGGCCTCGTCGAGCTCATCGTCCTCAACATCGGCCGCGACCGCAAGGTCCTCAACGACGAGACCTTCGCCATCCTCGTCCTCATGGCGCTCTTCACCACCTTCATTACCACCCCCATTGTCGTCGCCGTCTACAAGCCCGCACGGCGCTCCGTCCCCTACAAGCACCGGACCATACTGCGCAAAGACAACGACGTTCACAGCGAGCTCCGGATCCTCGCCTGCTTCCATGGCAGCCGCAACATCCCGACCCTCATAAACCTGATCGAGTCCTCCCGCGGCACCCGCCGCCGCGGCCTCACCGTCTACGCCATGCATCTCATGGAGTTGTCCGAGCGCTCCTCCGCCATCTCCATGGTCCACAAAGCTCGCCGCGATGGTCTCCCTTTCTGGAACAAGAACCGGGCGGCCGCCGACGACCTCGTCGTCGTCGCCTTCGAGGCCTACCGGCAGCTCAGCAGCGTCTGCATCCGCCCCATGACCGCCATCTCCGACCTGAACACCATCCACGAAGACATCATCGCTAGCGCCATGGACAAGCGCGCCGCCGTCATCGTCCTCCCCTTCCACAAGATCCAGCGGCTCGATGGCGGGTTCGAGTCCCTCGGCGCCGCCCACCATAGCGTCAACCGCCGAGTCCTCCGCGAAGCCCCCTGCTCTGTCGCCGTCCTCATTGACCGGGGCCTCGGTGGCGCAGCCCACGTCGCCGCGAGCGACTTGGCCTTCTCCATTGCCGTTCTCTTCTTTGGCGGTGCCGACGACCGTGAGGCCCTCGCGTACGGCTCCCGCATGGCTGAACACCCAGGCATCGCTCTCACCGTCTTCCGCTTCGTCCCGCCATTCGGCGCTGGTGAAGAAGACGGCGCCGATGAGCTGGCGATCAAGAGATTCTGCTTGAAGTCAGGCATCGCGGTGAGGGAGGCGGCTGCGACTGGGGGTGCTGGGATGACGGCCGCGATCAAGTCGGCAGGGAGATTCAACTTGTTCCTCGTGGGGCGGAGGGCGGCAGCTGCAGCGATGGTGGAGAGGAGTGATTGCCCGGAGCTGGGTCCCGTGGGGAGCTACCTCGTGTCGCCGGAGTTCTCCTCTGCGGCGTCTGTGCTAGTTGTGCAAACCTACGAGCCCAAGTTGGACAGCACGGTGGTGTCGGAGGAGTTGCCGGAGACCTGCGTCTTGCCGGACACGCCACCCGCCGCCGTCTGGTCGGAGAAATCTTCTCCGATCGACCAGCAAGACATAGTTTAGTTGAAAACATTGACCGAAACCCGGCCAAAGTACAAAATCCCACGTAGTAGTAGTAGACGAGGAATGGTTTTAGAATTTAGATCACGTGTTGCAAAATATCTCTAATATAAAATGGAAACATATTGTGTTTTTTTTTTTTTAAGTAGTATTAGTTGTGTTTTAGGTTGTAAACTCGCTATAAATATAAATCTAATTTTTAGGTCAACGTATATGTAATTGGTTTTTTTCCTTTTGAAGGATTCGTCCGGTAGAAAAATTAAGATGTTTTATGATTTATGTTTTTCGAATTGTTCATATCGCTGAACATTACTTACAGTAGTTAGGCTCTGTTTAGTAATAAGAAGAAAAATAATTAGTTAAAATTTTTAGTTATTTTTAAAAAATATATGTGATATGAAATAAAATAAATTGGTTATATTAAAAATTATGTGGAATGTGAAATAAAGTTGATTGATTTATTGAGAATTGTGTTAGATCTGAAATAAAGTGATCGTTTAATATTGAAATTTGTATGGGATAAGATATAAAATAAATTTTTAAGTTTTTTAAAATAAATTTAATATTTTAGTCATGTTAATTTTAGCCATGATTTTCAACTCATTGCCAAACAGGGCTAGAGTTATAGTTAGAGTATATTTGATTCAATATTATTTTGATATTATATTATATTAATTAGAATTTTTTGATACGTAGATAATTTTTTTTTAAGCGATGATTTTATAAATTTTTAAAAAATATTTACATATATTATTAAATTAAATAATTATTTTTTTAAATAATATAATATAATATTAAGATAAAATTGAACTAAATATGTCGTTAAAAGATGAGTTAAGCTACTTAACTTTTTTTCGAGTATCTGAGATAAATATTTTTTTTTTCATATATTATACGTGGAAGTATTCTTAAATTTGCTATTGTAAATTATAATCATATTAATTTAAAAACATTTGAAGTATATCGATTCTAATATAAATTTCTCCTCGGTAAGTACTATTAGTTGGACTCAAGTTATACTAATATAGATAAATTTTTAACACATAGGCCCTATTATTATGGCTGTTGAAAATTAATCTAATTTAATTTTAATCAGATATATTACATTACATATAAAAATTAATATTAAAAATTAACTTTATGTCACGTCCTATACACATTACTAAAATAATAGCTAACTTATATCACATTTCTGACATATTAATATGTATTCTTTTTCAATTGTTAATACTTGATGGTCAAATTGATTAAATTCTTGATTCTAATATAACTCAAATTAGAAAGACAACTATTTTAAATCAAGCCAAAATATTTGATTTTAGTTTTGCAGAGCTTTATAAAAACTTGACTTCAAAATTAAGGCATTTAATTACATCAACTTGACTCATATTACACTAACTTCTCATAGAATATATCAATTTTAAGAATATATAATCTTGGTTAGCTTGTTCAAAAACTAGAAATGGGCTCGAACTATTATTTTGAATCAAGTTTTGTAGCTTGTAAGTTGATTCTATTTTGATTGGATTCGAAGGTTGAGATTTTTCATTTCTCAAAAATATTTTGATCACCCGTAGTATAATCTTTTATGACCGTCAATGCTATCCAAATATGGTTACACAAAATCATTCCGGCATACCGACCTCAATCCAATTAGATTCGTTGGGTCTGATTTTGGTTCATAAGGATTATCAGGTTAGGTTATATGTGTATGTTAAGTCCCCGGGAATATCCGGTTCAATTTGGCTTAACAAGTTTTTCATCATCTTTGTCAATCGAATAATAACATACATATACTATCTGATTAAAAATAACATGTCTAACTTTGGGTTTCAAAGTTTATCGAATAAAAATAATTATTGTTGAATTAAATAAGATATATGAAAGGCATGATCAAAATTAAGGATTGAGAGAGGATTTAGTTGAGATTCAAAATCAAATTGTGGTGTTCATGTTGAAGATCTTTGAATATTTTGCTTTTTCATTGTATGAATAGAAGTTGTCATCGTAATTTTTTTACGAGCCCATAAAAAAAAAGAAGTGTCATTAAAAATTGGTCAAAAATAAATAAAAATACAACATATTTTATGAACAAAAGCCAAGAATTAATAATAATAAGAAGTAAAGGAAAAGCAACATATTAAGAACTTCAAGTAAAAAATTTTGCGAGAAAACTGCGGGAGAAGAAGGGCTTCACTATTAAAGTGAATATTCCAGTGCAACGGTGGAGGTTGAACCCAGCTATCTATTTCTCGACTCAAATTTCACTTTTATTAGAATTAAGAAGGATAGATAATACTATTTAAACGTGTAATTTTCATAATACCCCTAAGTCACGTCAGATAATTAGTTCACAACCTTTAATATTGTTGTCTAATCTAGAGTGTTAACGTCAAACAGGCTTGGGCGAAGTTATGAACAACATTCTTCGAGCCCTTTCTCGCAAGACATGTACTTATCTTTTATTTTCGAACTAACCTCTCCTCGTTAATGATCTGATCGAGTTTATACTTTTGATAAGCAACTTACCTCGATGGATCCTTCATTTCAAAAACATTATATTATCGAAAAATTCATATCATTATATATCTTCTTTGGCTTTAACTAGTCAAATAAATCTCATGTTCATCAAAACAATGTAATGTTAAAAACTTTAAAGTCAAAGCACTGAAGTGGACCTTTTTAAGGTTAAATTTATTTTAAAATATATGAAACATATAAAATAAAATTAAGTATAATGCTAAGTATATAAAATAAAATATTTTAATATTAAATTTTTTATTAGTTTGTTAATATTAAAATTTAGGAATATAATTTTTTGAAATTACATGACAGAAAAAAAAAAAGCTCGCAAAAAATACATTCGCCTCTCCGGAAGGTGGGATACCACTTCGCCGGAGTGCAAAACACTCGTCGGCGAGAACTCGCAGCCGCGTCTCCCGGAGCCGGGGATCTGCCAAAAATAACAGGGATCAGGCTTCAGAAGGCTTTGGAAGGACGTCAACAAAACCCACCCCACTCTTTCCTATATTTCGACAGATTCTCCGTCTCCTTCGGACCTCTCTCTCTCTCTCTCATTTCCTCGTCTTCTTCCAACCTCCTTTCTAGTTTCTACAACACCATTTTATGCCTTATGCTCCATCTTCATCTTCTTCTTTTCTCTCTCGACACAGACGGCGAAAACGCTAGCTCCATTTCCAACCTAACAGGGCTCTTGGGCACTGCTTCCTAGGGCTGGGGTCCTAGTTCCTTCTCCTCTGCCTGCCCAATGTCTCCTCCGGTCGATTGAGGGATCTTCTTCGGCTTCTCTATCCCTCTTGATGCTCGCCGGAGGAAACCCATATCTCCTATCAGATACAGAGGTGCTCTGAGGAATAGGGAATGCCGGCAATTGGGAGAATGGAGGGTGACAAGAAGTCGTCGGGCTGTGGTCTTCTCGTCCTCTACAACTCCTTCTTCCGCCGTCGCGATGGAGCCGTCTCCCCCCACCGCACAGCCCCGGCCGATTCCGTCTCCAGCGACTCCCCATCCTCAAACCCAAAGCGCCGGCGACCCGGCTCCGACCGACCTCCCCCCGCCTCCTTCCCCGACCAATCCAAAGCCCTCTTCTCTCTATCCCACCACAAGCCCTCCACCGCCAGCCCCGCCGCCGACCAGACCAACCTACCGCCGGCCGTCCGCGGCGCCCGCCCTCGAGCCGGTGGCATCTCGACCGACCTGGACGATATGATCTACGACCACCAGCGAGCCAAGGGGAGCAGTATGCTCGTCCGCGCCTCCTCCGGCAACGTCATGTTGTACGGTAATCTGGGCAATCTCCGGGCTCCCGGCGCTGTCACCCCCAACCGCAACGTCCTCGATTACCTCCCGAAGACAGCCAAGGAGACGGAGTCCGCAGCGGCGGCGAAGCGAGGCTCAAGCGCCGGCGCCGGAGAAGAAGCAGAGGTGCCGGGTTCCATGTGCCGGGCGCTTTCGAGGAGGCTGGATCCTGAAGAGCTGAAGGAGATGGGAAACGAGGAGTACAACAATGGGAGGTATGCGGAGGCGGTGGCGCTCTACGAGAGGGCGATATTGATCGATCCGGAGAAAGCGTCTTACTGGAGCAACAAGGCGGCGGCGCTGATCGGCCTCGGCCGCCTTTTCGACGCAGTGCAGGAGGTCAAAGAGGCAGTCAGGATTGATCCTCATTATCTCAGAGCTCACCAGCGGCTGGCTACTCTCTATCTCAGGTAAACTTTCAGGCACAAATCAGAACTGGAGATTGCTTGCTGCCTGAGAAGAACAAGTAGGAGCAAGATCGATTTCTAATCCAAATTAGTGCTGCTGATCTGTAGAGATGTTCATATCAAGATTTTAAAACTCAATTTCGATTTCGATAGCAACATGAAAGTATCAGTTTCAATAGTTTCTGTAGTTTCGACATTCACAATTTCGGTTTTTTATACAACAACAACCAAGCCTTAATCCCACTAGGTGGGGTCGACTATATTTGTTTTCATTGCGCTCTATCAGTTACCAAATTCTTATCTAAGTTAACTAAGATCACTCCTTATAGTTTCTTGTCATATCTTCTTTGGTCTCCCTCTTCCTCTTTGTACATGGGCAAAATCCAATAACTCAATTTTTCTAACTGGAGCTTCAATCGGCCTACGATTTAGATGTCCAAACCATCTAAGCCGACTTTCTCTAAGTTTATCCTCAATTGGTGCAACACCAACATTCTTTCGAATATACTCATTTTTCATTCTATCCTTTCGTGTATATCCACACATCCACCTTAACATCCTCATTTCTGCAATAGTTTCTGTTTTTTATAAATTATTTAAATTTTGTAAACTTAAAATTGAATTTATTAATGATAATTATTGAAATCTAATAGCTTTTTTGCATTAGTTGCCACCGAAACAGATCCAAAACTACTAAGCCGAGTTTTAAGTCCTTGGTTCATACGAACTAATCATAAGTTGGACATGATCTTATTAGAAATGATTGTATAGAACAAGTAGGTGATTTCTACTTTATAGCATATGGAAGCAGCACATTTATCTACAAAGGCAGCTGTACATATGAGGAATCTAAGTGGTAGAGTTAAAGAGGACGGATTACTGCAATCAAGCAACGTAACACATTACTTTTTCGGAAACCAATGCATGCGAGGTGCGTCTTTGTGTAGGACACACAAGCGAAATGGCGAATAGTAATAATGTTAATATATATAGTCATGTATAGACAAGATAATGCTATTACATATAAGAATCTAATGCTACGTATAGGCAAAATAAAGCTTATACCTAACACTATATGTAGTCTTTCCTAAGAATGTGTAGTAGCACCATCTTGCCTAAATCTAAAATGATGTGTGCAATACCCAAATGTAATAATGTTCATCAAAAAGAGAGAGAGAGTAACATCAAGAATGATTTAAAGCTTAAATACGGCTAATAAAAAAGTGAAATTCTTACAGCTAAACCCAACTTATTTTAGAATTTTAATGTTTTCCTTTTGTTATTGTATTTCTAAGAAAAAGAAGCACTTGGGGATTCTATTGGTTTCAATGCAATGAGAGTTCTATCTGTCGATTGCTTATTTTCATGAGTATAGCTAGAACAATTATCTAACATGAAATAGATTGCATAGCTCTTGAAACTACAAAGACTTATGATGCATTTAATCTAGATTAGTGTAGCAAATTGACTACCAAGTTATTGCTCCATGAAACTGATATGAGAAACACTCAATTCAAGTACACACAGAAACTTCACAGCACTACTAGAACATGAGTCTGTCTGAAGTGAAGAAACAGTCATATTTGCATCATATCAATTAAGATATCATTTACATTTGTTTCCATCAATCTTCTTGTAAACCATGGAACTAAAAGTTTACCAATATCTTTAGATTGGGAGAACCAGAAAAAGCAGTTAACCACTATAAGTTGGCGAAGAATGAAGCTTCTCGTGATGACATCTCAAGAGCAAATACCGTGCAAGCTCTTATTAGCAAGTGCAGTGAAGCAAGGAAGAAGAAAGACTGGAATTCTGTTATTAAAGAGAGCCAATTTGCTATTGATACTGGTGCTGATTCTGCTCCACAGGTCTTCCTCATTATTCCCAGCTTGTATTAATTCATGTTTAGTTTGCCTGTTAGCAGAACATTGGATTCTTTTAGGAGAATCACATGCTCTGTCATAGAAAGAACTCTTATTTATTCATACATTAAGCTGCCAAGTTAACCTTTTTCAACATCGTGAGAAACCTTTAGTTTAATAGGGGCACGTATTCAAAACATGTAAATTGACACAAGATTTATAGGCACCACACAATAAACTTGAATATATATATAACATCATTTGATATGATAGAAAATAAGATATTCCTTTCTAAAAGAATATCCTGAAAATACTCTACTATCTTATAGAGTATGTAACATTTGCATATCTTGAATGTGTAGAACATAAAATGTGTGATTCTAATTCACACATTTTTCCTGCTTTGCTTGTAGCTCTATGCCTATCAAGCAGAGGCCCTTTTGATGCTCAGCAGGCAGGAAGACGCCGAGGAAGCAATGACTGATGCACCAAAGTTTGAAACTGATGCCTCTACAAAGTTCTTCGGTCCCTCCAGCAATGCATATCAGCTATCGGTGAGAGCACAGGTGGATTTAGCAGCTGGAAGATTTGAGACTGCAATTTCATTGTCTCAAATGGCTGCACGGATTGATCCGGGCAGCAGGGAGATCTCCGCTGCTGCTAGAAAGGCCCGATCGGTCGGGTCGGCTCGATCAATGGGCAATGATCTCTTCAAGGCCTCGAAATTTGAAGAGGCAACACTTGCTTATGGGGAGGGCCTGAATCAGGACCCTCACAATGCCATCCTACTCTGCAATCGAGCCGCTTGCCGGTCGAAGCTGGGACAATGGGAGAAAGCCATTGAAGACTGTAATGCCGCACTTACTTTGCGGCCAAAATACAGTAAGGCTCGTTTAAGGCGAGCTGACTGTTATGCTAAGGTGAATTCAAATTCGCGGGTTTCTTCGGCTCTCAATCTCTACCTAAAACGAATCAACTCAAACCAAATCTGAAAAAGCTTGACATGCATTCTATTTTCAGTATCTATACTTAGTATACACAGGTAATCATATCTCTCTCAGTGTTTGAAATTCTTGGTTCTTCTTTTAGTTAGAGAAATGGGAAGCATCTATACAAGATTATGAGATTCTAGTTCTCGAAATACCGGGAGACGAGAAAGTGAGAAAAGCCTTGCAAGAAGCAAAAGAACATCTCAGAAGACATCGAGGTGAAGATGCTAAAGAAAGCGTACATGATGTTATTCATATCACTTGTGAAGAACAATTTCATGGTGCTATAACTTCTTCTGGTAAGCATTTTTTTTACATGAAGACTTTCATGCTCTGAAAATTCTGCTTTACTGTTATATTCTGCTTGCTGTTATAAGCTTGATGTATCAGAAAATGGTAAATTTCTTTTGTACTATGTATACTTAAGCATTATAACTGTACAATATAAGGGAAAATGTTTTATATATAGGTGAAAAAACTAAAAGAAATGCAATAAAAAGAAATGATCATATCCTCCGAAATATAAGCACAACATCTAGTGAACATTGTTCGTCGGTAGGGGTGGCAAAATGGGTTGGCGGGTCGGGTTCGGGTCGAACCCGAATCCGACCCAACCCAAATAGCTTCAAACCTGAATCCGACTCATTTATTAAATGGGTCAAAATTTATGACCCGAACCCCGATTAATAAATGGGCCAAGTTGGTGGGTTGATCCGACTCATTTATAGGATATTTTTTAATAAATGCTCAACCCGAACTCTACCCGACCCAATTATGCCCAACCCGAACCTGATCCGTTTATTCGTAACCCATACCTGAAATTTGCGGGTTGGGTTCGAGTCGGGTTCACGGAACGAGTCATATATTGCCACCCCTATTCGTTGGTGTGAACATAAGCAAATTTGAGTAGAAAATTAAACCATCTGATTTAAACAACTTGAATTTAGTGCTAAAAATAAAACCATGATATTTATGAATATTATATATATAATACATATATACTATTTATTTAACCATATTAAAATTAATCATATTAACTTAAAATTAACATATCATATGATACAAAAATTTTAATAATAAAACATAATTATATTTCAATTATACATATATTAAAATAAAAAATTAATTTTACATTCTACAAGTTATTATTATATTTCTAACGCATCTCAATATAATAATTAATTTTATTTTAAATTATATACAATTATTAATAAAAAAATATCCTGTTCTGAATGTAATTTTAACCTTATTAAAATTAATCTTTGTAAACAATAACAATGTGTGTAACTAACGTATGAACGTACATTCGTGTAATTTGAATATTCTTGAAACCAAAGCTAATTTATTATTCATCCAAAGAGAAACTAACAAAAGCTAATTCAAAGCAACTTCAAACTTTTTATAATCCAAACATTATGAAAGCCCTTTCAAACAAGTTTTCAACTCTAAAATGGCTTTAGGGCCCAAAGCTGCTTACAATTGAATAGTTTTTTGAAGCTGCAGACAAACAGTTCCTCAAGAACCAAAGATCCCTAAAGTTCTTGGATTTGACATAGTTTTATTTCTTCTACTTTAATCCACTTATGGTTTTGGTCACAACATCTATTGTTTGGGATTGATGTGCATTGCAAGCATTCTTCAAGATCTTTCCAAAATGCATATTTTGCAAATTACAAGAAAAAGGAAACCTAATGTCCCATTGGCCTTTTGGCAGGATTTGGGAGCAATTTGGGTGGCATCATATTTGTTTTTTTTTTTTTTGATAGAGCATCATATTTGGTTGTTGATATTTTGTTTCTCATCACTTTGGATATAGAATCGAGATATTATTCTCGTTTCCTTATTGTCTTGACCCAAATATGTCGATGCTGCGATCACGTTCTCTCTTGACCCGAGTTAGTATCAATGTCAAGGCTTGATATGAGTTGCAATCCATGTCAAATTCTTGCTCTTTAGACTAAGTTGGCATTAAGGACTTGGCTGTCGAAAAAAAATGTCGAGGTGAAAACATCAGAGCATCAGCCGTCAGACCATTGAAACCCTTGTTGTTTCTTGTGTTATGTTCAATACTAACCTTCTTTCGGTTGATGCCTCTTGTGCCGGTGAGGAGCAATTCAAGTCATTTTCTCTTATGCTGCTGTTTGAGACAACCTTCTTTGCTAACATCTCCCATATTAATGCTTGGCACTCAATATGTGACGCCCGTGACTGAAGAGGGCAGGGAGTGACGCCGGCTGATGTCCTAAGAGAAATGAATCACTGAGGCAAAGTGCGGCTCCTGGCAGGCTTCTTGGCAGAATAATGAGTGGTGAGAGAAGCACATGAATGAATTGTCTCACATCGAAAAAGAAGGGAGATCTTGAGTTGTATAAGTAGATGACGTGATCTTAAATCGTAAATGCGTATTTTGGGGCAAAATCGTGAGGCTAGTAATGAAAAACTCTATAGTTGAGCGTGCTTTTGGGCTGGAGTAGCACTAGGATGGATGACCTCCTAGGAAGCGCTCAAGTCACGCAGTTTTCCTAAAGTCAAAGCGGACAATACCTCTACAATGAGATCATGGGATGTTACACAATATATTGGTGTAGGCCTTTTGAGAAGCCTCATGATACGAATGATAGTGAGGAGCATAGGATACTTCTGTTAGTTTAGAGTATCAATTTAAGCTCCCAAGTCTCAGTCAAAAATGCCCTATTAAAGCAATATATATCAATTGGTTTGAAGGAATAAGAAGAATAAGACATAGTGTTCGATCTTATCTATGGGTCTCAGGTTCGAATCACATTACTATCACAATTTCAAATGGGGGTGGAAAACAATATGAGGCCTACGGGAATCAGAAAAGAAAAAATATGTAGAGAAAAGTAACTTCGTTAGAAGCTAAAAGAAGAAATTTGCATAAGTTTGAGTTGCATTGGAAAAGATTAATGACAAAAATAATATGGAAAAAAGACATTTAAAGGATCAAACTGCAGCCTCGAAGTGTCATATATGCAGAAACTATCAATCAACACAGTTATCATTATCAAGATTTATTTATTTTTCTTGCTTCGTCATCAAGCCGTATCCTGTATTAGCATGGAAAGTGAGACTAATCTCCATGATTAAGTGCATATTAATAGTATCTACATTTCTGATTCATATTCTGGGTATTTGTTGCTGGCAGGACTGTCATTGGTATTGTTCTACGATCATTCAAGTGAAACTTCTAGAAGAATGCTGCCTTACCTAGAGCAACTCTGCAAGCAATATACAGCTGTGACATTCTTGAAGGTCAACCACTTCCCCCTCTCTCAAACATATCACAGCTAATCTTTCAAAAAAGCAAATATCACAGCTAACAACAACAACAACAATAACAACCAAGCCATGATCGTATTAGGTGGGATCAGCTACATGAATTATTTATTTCCATTGTGCTTTATTAAATAACAACTCTTCATTTAATCTCAAGTATGCAAGATCATTTTTTAAAGTTTCTTATTATGTCATTTTTTATATTCCTCTTCCTTTTTTACACGAACAAAATCCAATAATTCAAAAATCATTACTGGAGCTTCTATCGACCTATGATTAATATATCCAAACCATCTAAGCTGACTCTCTCCGAGCTTATCAGCTTATCCTCAATTCAGGCTACTGCAACCTTCTTATTGATATACTCATTTATCATTTTGTCCTTTTGCGTATACCCACCATTCACTTTAGCATTCTTATATGTTTTTGCTTTGCAGGATACCATTTAGCACCATATAACATCATTGGTTTTACTGTCATTTTATAAATTTAATTTTTAAGTTTGAGTATAATTTTTTTATCATACAACAAACTAAATGTATTTCTCCACTATCTATCTTGCTTAGATCCTACTAATAACAACACTATTATTTTGCATGATTAATTTGAGGTATCTAAATCGTTTACTCTTCCTGATAATTTGATCATCAAATGTTACCTCCAATACAAGTTTTTCTATCTTGACTAAATTTAACTCTATATATTTGATTTTAGATCTATTAAGAAGAAAATCTTTAGGCTTAGATCTACTTAACACAAAAATATCATAGCTAACAATCATCAAAATCTTGATCACTCTTATGTTTAGGATTTGGAGGTTGTGAGAGCATAAAAAGCTAAAATAGATATGGTATCCAAAAGTAACATATGGAAGCATGAAAGAGAAAGCAGAAGGAATGTTGCACAGATGAAATGCTACTAAACACATTGGTTTGAGAGTTTTGCATAATAACCATATTCACTGCACCATAGAGATATCCTTCTAAAAGCTCATTTTTACCACCGTGCATCACTGATCCAAAGCATCACCCTTTTCTTTAATGATCACAAACAACCCATGTACAAAAATTTGAGGCCATTTGAATAAAGCCTAAACTACAACAATCGTGCTTCCTTAGCCTCTTTAATGCAGATTATCACTAACTCAACAGAGTCAAATCATTACAAAAGGATAAAGAGTATACTCAACTTGGATGTTCATTCATGTCTAACATACTTGGCAGTCAGATTGTACATTGATCTCTCAAGATGAGAAGCTTAAAAAAATAGAACTGAAAATGGTTTTTCACCTGCTAGAAAAAGATGATCGCCCCTTAAGATCACAGGGTTAAACAAAAACTAAGTGAAATGGGCTTTTCACCTGCTAGAAACAGAAGGTCTGGACATATCTCAAGTTTTCTTTTTTCGCACGTACAGGTGAATATAGTGGAGCAAAGAAGCATAGCAACGGCAGAAAGTGTGATCTCTGTGCCTAGCATAAAATTATACATGAACGGCTCCAATGTCAAAGACATTGACGGTTTAGACCTCACTGAAGGTTTGGACCTCAAGCAGCTAGAAAGCTTTCTCTGAAGTTTCAGCACTTGAAAAATGGAAAGGATTTCATCTTTCAAGAAAAAAGGAAAGGATTCAAAAGGCTTTCAAGAAAACAGTCAAAGAACCAAAATTTATGGTTAAAATGCAATAGAGAAGACCACATCAGATTGAGGACAACAAGCAATGGGAGGCAAAAATGAAAAGAAAAGGACGAGAAATGAACTTCCACACAGAAAGTAATGGCAATGAAAAAGTGGAAGGGATAGAAAGATAGTAATATGAACCCTGAAGGTTGTCACATTTTGTATTTAGTCTGATAGGTGGATTATGTATATGTTTCTGCATGCTCTTTCTTCTTTTTAAATGACCGTTATACTTTGGACTTCACAATTGTCATACATGAGTTATAAGTGCTCAGAGGCACCCTAAAAAGCTGTTTCCTCATATGAATAAAATGTTCTTAATGTTCTCTTGGTTACTTAGGCTCTGTGGATACAAGAAAATGAACTGAAATATAAATAATATCTTGATTGTAAGTATACAACATTTTATTGGGGCAGCACAACCTTTTTTTTTTTTGATGGAAGAGGCAGCACGACCTTAACTACAGTTATTGATTTCCTTTAACTGGCAAACAAAGTAATAATGACTAGTTTGTACAATAACCAAAGAGTGTTATGTCATGCAAAACAAATGCAATGTTCAATTATATTTAAACAACTGTCATAAATAACCCATCCACATATTTCAGCTGATATGGTAAAATGATGAGGGCCGAACTTGTGTGCTAAGGGCCAACCATACTGATCCATATCAAGAACTACAAAATCATGCATACAAAACAAATATAGAGACATCAAATGTATATAACTGGCATTCATAACTACTGTAGTTAATCCCACCAGTTTTCAGCCATACTGACAACTCAAATCATCAAGGGTCGTATACCATTAACATGAAGTCTAATTGTATTTTGTGAATCCAATATGAAAGTGTATTATTTGAAGTCTTTGCTTCTTTGATTTTTTGGTCACGGAGAACAACATTAAAGATTAAAGTTCTGCCTTACTTGCACAGGGAAACTATTGATTCCTCCCTAGAACCAACTCACGCAATACATCCCCTTCCCCTTGCAAGTTATCTTCGCCTGCATGGTTTGTAGAAAATGAGAACAAAAAAACTACAATTGGCCAAAAAGATGATGAGCAATTGAAATAATAGATTGCATTTTTGACAACATAAGCCAATAACACCATACTTCCATAATAACAAAGTGAACAGGTAAATAGTTTGATTAGGGATTTCAGTGAGAACAACTTCCATTCACCAAATACAATATTTATCTCAAGAACAACTTTTAAAAAAGGCCAGATTTGCATTGAGAAATGATCTCTCTCCAAACTCAGTAAGTTTATGTTCCTTTCCCTCCCTCTCTCTCTTTCTCTCTCTCCCTCCCTTCCTCTAAACAGTTGAGTAATGGTAAAAACTAGAGCAGAGAAGGGAGGAGAGAAAGAGCAATGAGCAGAAATAAGGAAGTAGTATTCCATAAGTAATCCTTCCCTTTAAACATGTCCTTTTATTAGAAGCTACATTAGAATCTTCAGTCTCTGCAACAGAGACCTGAGACTACAGAACAATTAGCTGAAGACACAGACCAGTTAACCAATTACCACAACTGACAACTGAACTTACACCACTTCAAACCCATGATTCTCTTCATCAGCAATCTTCTACAACATTAGTTATCTTTCAAGATTAGGGAATCTTAATGATATAAGGTGATCCCTCACAAGAAATATCCTCCCAAAGATGTTCATCTCCAAAATTTCCAAGGAATGACGAATTAACATAAAAGGGCGTGAATAAAAAATGAACATAGAGAGGAAATCAAGTTCGGAAAGGGGATACTTGGTGTATCTTCGGCATCGTCTGATCGGGGAGCCATTCCAGATGGAAGCGGGACGTCTGCAGGCGGGATAAGGTTTAGCAAGAAGCCAGGCTCTGAAGAAAAAGAAGAAGAAGAAGAAGAAGAAGAAGAACGGTTGGAGAAGCTACCATCTTTTGGGAGAGTATCTTTCGCCCACTCCTCGTCAACGATATCGATCAGAATGCCGGGGCTCAACAGCTCCGCCGCCTCCGCCATCACTCCCGAGATCTACACCCCCCCCCTCTCTCTCTCTCTCTCTCTCTCTCACCCGTCGGGCTGGAGTTACAATCAGGTTTAAATCAAGTAAACTAATTAGATTTAATTGAGGTTTAACGTTATCTTAATATTAATATTATCTAGATGTCATTATTAATGAATAATAAATATTTATTTAATTTAATATTATAATATTAAAAAAATATCAATATTATTTAAATTGTTTTTATTTAATTTAAAACTATTAATATTACAATAAGAAAAAAAAATATTAATCAAACAAACAAAAATAAAAATAACGAATTGCCTTCGCGGATAGATAGTCACCAAAGGGATGAGATTCACCTTCGAGTCAGTGAAGAGACGAAATTCAACACCAACTCACCTCGCACTCCCCTTCATCCTTGAGTTGACGAAGTTATGAGATTCAGTGGCCAAAGGGAAGAGAACGAGATGCTGCTCGTCCTCCTCTTCACTATCGCATTGCTCGTCCTCCTCTTCGCCGCCACTCCGCTCGTGCTTCTCTTTGCCACTGAACTGCTCGTGCTCCTCTTTGTCGCCGCAATGCTCGTCCTCTTCTTCGCCGTCATGCCTCTCATCTTTGTCTTTGTCGTCTGATTGCTAAAGAGAAAGCGAAGAAGAAATAGAGATTTAAGTTTAGGCTTGGATTTAAGCAGAGAAGTCAACTTCTCGCGACGGTCATGACGATTTAGGATGACATCTAGAAGGTTATAATGATAAATTTATAATTAAATTAAATAATTATTATTTTAAAATAATATAATATAATAATAAAATAGCACCGAACTAAACGCCCCTAAAGGCATCCCAAATTGAGTTTCTATATATTATTTATGTATATATTTATATATATTACATATCTTATATATCATATTTATATAAAAAAAATATCTTAATAGGTAACTAAAAGGTCTGCATATATGTAATTATATAGATATTAAATTGAGAATAAATTGAATTATTTTTATTTTAAATAAGTTATAAAAAAATTAAATTAAATTCAAATTAAATAAAATACTAATGAATTCTCAGTTGCAATTATTTTGCTCAACCCCACTCCCCCCCCCTCTCACCAATAAAAACAACAAAAGTTTACTTACAATAATTGTGGAATTAGTAATTCAACATATTACTTATAAGTCTTGAATTCTCAAGATTTTTACGTGTTTATAAATTTAAATTCGATGATTCTTTTTGTCATTTATCAGATAAATTTTATATAAAATTCAAATTTTACTCTAATTAATTTTTCATCATAAAACTCAACCGAACATTCCTAATGGGTCATCATAATTTATTATGTTCGACTGCCTTAATATTTGGGTGGCCAATCACAGCATGCCACATATACAAAAGCCCTATCTAATATATATATCCGATTGGTCATGCAAATATTCGAGCAACAAAGCACAATGATTTTAAATAGACGTAATTATCCCTAAAAAATGTCTTACTTATTATTAAAATTATATTTTTATTCTTAATGGTACATATTTTTTTCTTCCTCAATACCACACTAAAGCGCTGATTTGTCCTAAAATCAATTCACGTCGCGGATGTCTCTTTCTTTTGCCGCCACCTAAACATTAAGATTTTAGGATTTTTATTCAAACTATATTTAAATATCCTTAAAATAATATGATGAACAACTTAGATTTTTTGTAATCTAATTATAGTAAGGTTATTGAAAAATTATGATTACTCATTATAATAAAAATAAGTTAAAATATATGTATGTAAGATTTTATAATATTTTGAGTGTGCATAGCGTAATTAATTAAAAATGGATAAGTAAGGCATAAATAAAACTAAATTGTGTGGCATGTAGGTAATTATTCCTTTTTATTATTAAAATTAAATTAATATTTTCCCTCAAATTAAACCAACGATGCAGCGTAATATGGTATGAAAAGACTGAACAAACCTCAAGGATTTAAAATGTGAGAATTCAAATTTATTTGGACCAATATATAAAAATGTGAAGACCTTTTGATCGGAAGAAAAAAAAAAATATAAAATAAAATAAATTAATTATATTAAAAATTTTATTAAATATAAAATAGAATTAATTAATTTATTAAAAATTATATTAAATATAAAATAAAATATTTTTTTTGTATATAATATAAAATACATGGCCAGTTTCCATTTGAATTTAATCTCACAGCACAATTGATAAATAAAATTTTTTATCATTGACTAAAAATTTCTAATTCTACATAAATTTTAATATTAAATAATTACTTTAATTCACTTCCAATATAATTCTCAATAAACTAATCAATTTTATTTTTCATCCAACACAAATTTTAATATAACTAAAACATAATAAATTTTTTCTTTCTTTTTTCCTTCAATCAAACAAAACTTTGGGATAAGCTAACAGAGTGAAAAAAAATAAACTAAAGCACCTAGTAAAATTCAAATGATTATCAAAAAATTTCAACTATTGAACATAATTGACAAACCTAGATGGAATCCAAAAATGATTCAAATTTTCAGCCTTTCAAAAATGACCACAAGTATTTATAGGCTTTTTTACATTCCTGATTCCTCTTCAGTCAATTCCTCAGAAATCCTTACAGTAGATGCAAACAAACCAACACTACAAATATAATTTCTGATAATACAACAAACATTACAAAAATATCATTTTTTTTTGTTCTTCTTGATATCTTAAAGTTTTGGAACCTGAATCCTTCTGCTATATATCAAAGAACTCGAATCCAAGCAGCCAAAAGAATGCAGCAGAGCAAAGGATATGTTTTTCAACGCCGTTCCAACTCTTCAAGGTTTAATTTAATAGTCTTGGCTGTTGGGGCAGTCAGATGCCCTGTGCCCAGTTCTTCCACATTTGAAGCATGCTCCTCCAAACCCCCTGTAACAATTCATGAACCAGCAATTACTGATGATAATTTAAGAAGATATCAGATTTCAAGTCAAATGTGTTCAATAAAATCAACTATATTCATGAATCAAGCACCTCAAGACTCTATGAACTGCTAGTTTTATGAAACCAAGGTTGAGAAATAATCATTCTTTCAAATTTCATCAATCAAATAGAACCCAAGCATGCTACAAGGTCTATTTTCTGAAACAGCATTGAGTGAAATAATGATGAGTTCAAATTACGTCAAAAATATATAACTCGACCATCTCCATTGATCACAACCCCCCTAAGAATTGCAAGTCATGCCATTTGTTTTTTTTTTCCTTTGATGAGTCTAGTATTGTATAGAGAATTAATATTGCATATACAACAACAACAACAACCAAGCCTAATTCCCACTAGGTGGGGTCGGGCTACATGAATCCTTTTGTTTTCATTGCGTCCTATCAGTTACCAAATTCTTATCTAAGTCTAAGTAACTAAGATCACTCCTTATAGTTTCTTGTCATGTCTTCTTTGATCTCCCTCTTCCTCTTTGTACATGGGCAAAATCTAATAACTCAATTTTTCTAACTGGAGCTTCAATCGGCCTACGATTTAGATTTCTAAACCATCTAAGCCGACATTCTCTAAGTTTATCCTCAATTGGTGCAACACCAACTTTCTTTCGGATATACTCATTTCTCATTCTATCCTTTCGTGTATATCCACACATCCACCTTAACATCCTCATTTCTGCAACATTTATTTTATTTGTATGTTTCCTTTTTGCAAGCCAACATTCTGCACAATGATCAGCTGGTCTTACTACAATTTTATAAGAATTTGAACCATTGATTCTGGATGAGATTTTTCTATCGCACAACACACCAGAAGCATTTCTCCATTTTACCCATCCGACTTGAATCCTGCTAATAACGTCATTATCTATTTCGCCATCATTTTGTATAATTGATCCAAAATATCTAAAGCGCTCACTCTTCTTGACACATAAATATTGCATATACACGCATAAATATTATAATCATACGTTAACTAACTATATTTCTCATGCGATACGTGTATTTCTCACGTTTGTGAAATAGTGTCACACGCACACAATATTTTACCTCATTGCGATTATAATCATGATATATGAGTAACACAATTTGGGGTGATCAGGGACTTAAAAAAAAAAGATAATGCAGATCTTCATGTGATAGATATCAAAATTTAGCCAGTCACTTTTGTCCCTAGCACCCACCAGTTACATCAAACAAGAACCCACTTGGACAAAAATAAAATAAATAAAACAAAATGAGGAATAGATAAATTTCCATCAGATGAGCTCAAACTAAATAAAAGTAAAAGTAAGGTGCAGGAAGGAACACTTCAGTTTAAGAGTAAGAAGAATACCTTTCCCTACTACCAAAAGATGGACGATTAGATCTTCTATCATTTATTAGCCAATCATCATCACTTCCCCTCGAAAACCTAGAGCGACTACTGTTGGTTCTATAGCTTCTGCCACCACGCCCAAATTCATTAAAGTTGTCGCCACCACGCCCAAATTCATTAAAGTTGTCACCGTCATCCTTGGTACCCCAGCTTTTAGAGCTTCTGGAACCGCGATCCTTCAAACCACCTCTATTACCGCGTTCACGGCTTGAAAACCGACCGTAAAAGTCACTTGGAGGATCATCATCTTGTAAGGCAGGCAACTAACAAGAAAAAGAACAAAAATGAAATCACTTCACCAACATGATACACAGTAGCTTTTTTTTTTTTGGATTTTGGACTGACATAAAAGCATGATAGCACTCTGCTAGCTCATACCATATAAAAGCATGAGAAGATTCAAATGAGGATGCAAACAACCAAAAACAGATAATCACTACCTAAAAAATTGATGATCAAGGGATTAAGCTGGATAATTCAATCCACTAATTATCCTAACACTATAAACCGCCAACCACCAAAAAATCTACACAAGGAAACGGGAGAAGGAAAAGGAACACTTCATGAGGGGAAAGGACCATACACCTATTCAGGTAATCGACTTGAGAAATTGACCACCCTTCAGCTCTTGGTCAAAGTCTTGCCAAAAGTTTGCACAAGGAAGATGCTTGATGAGGCACTGAGAGCCCTACTTGAAAATTCCACTCTTGAGTTTACATGAGCAATTTTTGACATAAATTCCCATAAGAACACAACAAAGTGGTGACAAGTTCTGATAAGGTCGTTAAGCTCATGCAACCAAAATAACTATTAGCGCCATGCACATGCCCCATGCTGAAAAGCCCTACCATTAAGGACATGAATGCAGAATAGTTTGTACTTTATTATACATGGGGATTAGTGTATAAGAACTAAGGACAAAATTGGCTGTTTAGAGACAATCTAGTAGCCGTTTTGCAATATTCTTCTCCATATAAATAAGGAAAAATTTCTACATGAATACAATTCATTCGGGCTTTTAAGTGGACACTCGATCCAAACATCTTCTCATCTCTTTGCTTCCATCTCCTCCACCTAAACAACCCAAACACTCTACTCTATTCAGCATAGAGCACCCTTGACGAGAATGTCTGTCGAGGAAGAAGCCTGTTGACTATTATGGATCAATTGAAAATGAAATTAAGAACATCATGAATCGCTATCAAACAAAAAATATAGAATGTCGTAAATATTATATCCAACTGCTTCCAGGCTAATGGCTTGTGTTTAAAGATTATTCTAATCAACACTCAAATAAAAACTATTGCATAAAAGATCCATGAAGTTTGGTTTTGCCAAACTAATCCTTTGACAAAAGAAAACATGTAATTATATTACCATATTTTTTAGAGATAATTACCTATATGCCCCTATAACTTATCATTTTACATATTGCATGATTAATTATACTATATATACTTTTTTATACTATGCACATTATAGAACACACCAAGATGGTGGCATGAGGTAATTTTCACATACTTTGCGGTGAGTGGAATGTAACTTATCAAGTATTAATGTTTAATACGCAAAAATGACAAATTTAGCGTGACATATAGGTAATTATTCCATTTTTTTTAACACCAAGATAAAAAATTAAAAATAACCAATAAAAGGCCAAAAACCTTTGTGATCTTTGACAAGGTGTTCCCAGGACTAATTTCCTTGTTTAGTAAATCCTTCGCAATCTCCTCGGGCAAATCAAAAACTGCTCCCTGAATCTGAACATTTCATAAAGAAGTAACATCTTAGATATATCAAGGTCATCATTTGAAATAAGATATCTGAAAAGATATCTAAGAGCATAACTTGACATGTCAGCGTCATTGCCTTAAGAAAATGCATACATTTGAATAAGTAAAACACAAACTTTTTGAGGTATAGAACATTATGCTGCGCACATAACAATTAAGGTCAATGAAAAGTATTATTTAGACATAAAACTTCAACGAGCTACATTTTGTTTTCTTTCGACTTCACATTTTTTATGGAAATATGAGTTCCTTTTTGAGAGATCTTCATTGGGTATAAGACCCAAGTTCAACAAAATGAATAAGATCTTTCACCACTTGAAACATTTATGATGTGCAGCGAGCTTTGGCTAATGATTTTTAAACAAAATACAAAGCAGAGCTGCCAGTTTATTTTGTCACAAATGAAACAACAGTCAGAATATTTAAAAGATAATAGCACCAGGTGTGGTGGCATCTTAGCAGAGGCATGAAGCGTTTGATCATGCAAAAAATGAGTATTATGATAATTGCTGTTTCCCAGAGAATCTATTCATTCATGGATAGATTAATAAGGGAATATGTACTTACTCTGTCGTCAGCCACCAAATGAATTTTACCCACTTCATCAGCTGCAGCTGGGTAAAAATCAGCAAGAAAACCTGTAACTGATCTTGCAGATAAGTAACCTCTTGAATATCCCGGTTCACGAGTTAATTGTAATGTCACCCATCCCTGCATATAAGATAGATGAAAACTGATGTTATCATCTCCATCAAAGCACAAAAATAGCTGCAAACTCAAGTGCACAGGGTGACAACTTCTATGGGGAAATACAATTTCAACCAATACAACTACTCTGATTAGATATGAAGGCAGATGATTTTAGAACCCAACTGAAGCACTCAAACCAGTTATAGTTTACAGCATGCTCTAGGAAATAAAATTGTATGAATATACACAAATATAATAATAAAAATGTAATTGGATAATAGAGCTGGTGAATTTGTACAATGAATATTCTGATTAGAATTGAAAGTAATTGATTTTTAAGAGCCGTCAGAATTACCCAAACCAATTATATTTTACATCATGCACTAGGAAATAGAACGGACTAAATATCAAAAAAAATGTAATTGGATACTAGAGCTGTCAAATTCATTGTAGAATGGAAAATTGAATTCTTATAGAGCTCAAAAATTAGCAAAAATAAAATCCATTATCAACACAGACCAAGGAAAAGAACCTAGGTTTTGATTTCCTTCACTTAATATCTCCACGTAGCTTAGAATGTGGATATGCTGTTAGAGAACAGTGAAAACTAGAAAGCTGTGCACTTAAAACTTTCTTTAAGGCAAATTTCCGGTATAAAACGCAATCACCCTTCAGGATACAATAAAACTATGAAACTATCTAGTAACAAGATTGCAGAAAATATTGATATTTACAGATATATGCTTTTTAGGTTCAATTTAATGGTCAAAAGGTCAAAAGGCACTTGTAAACAATCTTTAGTATTAAGAGATACCTCTTAAATTTATAAATTTTGACAAACACCTTTTCGCTAAAATAATATTTTGAAATTAGAAATTTCTAATTACGACATAAGATTGAATTAACAAACTAAATTTCTAATTTAACAAGTCAAGCTCCAAGTGCCCAAGTGCCCATCAAAGATCATTAAATATTCATTAAGCCCACTAGAATTCACTAAGAAAGGCCCATGAGTTTAACTCTTATACCAAATTATTAAGCCTATAAGAACAACCTTTATAAATATCTATATCTTTTCTTCATTTCTCAATATGGGACAATCACATAACTAAATATTGCAAATTATTTAACATATGATTAATTCAAGTTCAATCTTAACACCATGTTTTTGCTTTCACATTCACACTTGGAGGCTGTTGCACTACACAGAGCTGAATAGAGAAGAGAATCATGTAGCTGATACCAAAGTAATTTTTGATTAAGGCTTTCTTGTTGCTCTTCGTGGTGGTGGCGGTAGCGGTTTACCTTAAGCCATAGAGAGCATGAAGGATAAATTTATTTATTGACAAAGGAAGAAGCCAAGCAGTGTGCGGGGTTTAACTTTACCATGAATATGAAAGTGTAAGTCATTGGCTGACAAAAGGAGGAAGAGTTTCTGAATAGGATTTAGATTGACCTCAAGGAAGGCTCACACTTAGCTAGTAGCCAGGCTTAACCACAATCCAAAGATCCCTGCGAATTGCAAAACTGAAACCCTATTGCATGACAAATCATATAATTCCTATGGTCTGTAATGCGATGCATCTCTATCCCAATGTGAAGGTGGCAATGTTTCTTGGGGAAATATTGCAGAATGAGAGGTCTCTCTTCACAGGCCAAGAGTTGGACTTAGGGCTTTGGCCTAGGCTCGCTGGTAACAGGAATAGATCTTTGCAGAAAATTTATTATTATGGTTAATAATTGTATCTCATACATGTTTGAGGGGAAAAGGCACTCTTCTTTTAATGAGAAACAATTAGTTAAGTTTGAATTTCTTCAATTTTCTAGTCGTTGGTTATATTTAGCAAGATTTTACAGCTTTGCTGTATAATTCTAAAATAATAACTATAATCTCAAAACTTTATATTGTATATTATTACCTGAAGTAAAAGAACAATGATATATAGCAGCTAAGCTACGTGTTGGTAAACTAAATAACTGAAATCACCTGCTCATGGTTGATCAGTGAACGAGATGAAGGTGGTTGAGAAAAACCACTAAGATGTGCAAGTGCTGCAGCAAATGCATGCGGCCCTTCCTCTCCGATCAGCTTTTGTGCTGTTGGAAGGAAATGTTGTATCGATTCAGCATGTACACCCTGAAGTGTAGCAAGAACTTGCTGGGCTGATGATTCCAGCACCTCTTGTATCTGTGGTGGGCTGATAAAGTCAAATCTACATCCCACATCACGTTCAAGAGACTTTACAGTTCTCCTTTGGCTACTAGTGAACATCAATATAGCAAGGCCTTCCTTTCCAGCACGTCCAGTGCGACCAGAGCGGTGAACAAATGTCTCTGGGTCGTTTGGAAGTTCATAATGAATGATCTGCATGAAGAAACCCAAACATAGAAGATACAAGCAGCCCTATTAATGTAGTTCACACAATTGATTATATTGTACAAGTCTAAATGATTGCAAATCTAAGACGTGTCAGTTGGAAGTTCATAATGAATGATTTTCATGAAGAGACCCAAACATAGAAACTATAAATAGCCCCATTTATGTAGTTCACACAACTAATTCTATGGTACAAGTCTAAATGCTTGCAATTCCAAAACTATCGATGGAGTGACATGATTAACGCTTCAAAAGAAATTAGCTCAAAATCATTATCTGCGTCAAGGTAAACCAAAATCTAATTAGAATTTCCAGGAATGGAAATAAAAATTTAAGGGTACATTGATGAAGGACCAAATTGAAGGCAAAATAATTTATAATTTGCTTCTGACAGAAGACATCACAGAATTGGCTTACTAGTTTTTAGTAACTGATACTGCATGAAAATCAATAGCTACAATTTATTAAGGCCTAAAATTAAGGTTAGGTTAAAAATATGTAGAAAACTTTAAGAAAATTATCTTTTCTTAATTATATTTCCCTTCTTTGTCTATTTAAGTAGAGTCTATAGCTTGTAAGAACAATGAAATTTAAGCAAAACTGAAGAGAGGGAGAAAGAGTTTCTCCTCTATTGATGTCAGGTTATCTTCCTCATTGCCAAGCCTTGCTTTAAAGTGGATACGCAGAATCACGCCAATGCTTCAGTCTGCTTCCTTCTGACTTTCAGGAAAGGTTTAACCAGTTTTCACAATCGTATCTTCTATCCTAATTCTATCTTTTGTCACTTTCATAGTAAACAGAAGGATATTTAAACTGAGAATGAGATAATTAAAAACGACAAGGAGAAGGATAGACTGAAAAAATTCACTAGTAAATATATAAAGTTTATGATCAATAATGTGCACTAAATTGCAGCACTAACAACATTTAATAAGGTTCCATTCATACCAGATCAACATTCGGGATATCAAGGCCACGAGCAGCAACATCAGTTGCAACAAGCACAGTAAACCTTCCTTGACGGAAACCATTCAATGTTCTCTCCCGTTGATACTGTGATATATCCCCATGTAAAGCTTCAGATGCTATACTATTAGTTAAGGCAACCGAAACCTCATCAGCATCTCGTTTCGTTTGTGTAAAAACAATGGTCTTCCCACCCTTCGCATATACCTGAGAAGTTTCTCATTTGAAAAATACTAATCTGTTAATGCAGTGATACCACTATCAGATGAATGCATACTGTATGGATCACTTTTAGACATACCGTGATAAGGTCACTGAGAATGGTTCTTTTAGCAGTGGCAGTTGTGGGGACAGCATAAAGTTTGATGCCCTCTGCAAGTTTCTCTTCTTCATCCCCAACCTACAAGAATGAGACAGAACATGAGAATTGGTTTAAAAAAGAAATAAAATTCAAACGCAAAGCAGTAAATATTAATAAAATCAAGAATCAAAGTATAGAATACCAAATAGTTATTGCTAAAAGCCGAGACAATGCACAAGAGAGTCTACTATAACCCAAAAAACCTAAAAAAGGTTTTGATCCAATCATGATGAGAAATGGCAGTCAGAGAAAAGCATTTTGATGATACTTATGGTGTAATAACGTGTTAACTGGGAAAAGATGAGAACTATCGTGTATGCAGCAAGAGATCTGGTCGTTACCAAGTCAATTGTTAAAGGTTTGTCAAGGTATTTTCTTGCCAATTTCTTTACCCAACCGGGCATTGTAGCAGAGAACAGCATGCTCTGACGTTCAGATGGTAGCTTCTCTAAAATAACTTCCACATCTTCCTCAAACCCAACAGCAAGCATCTGGTCAGCTTCGTCGAGAATCAAATATTGAACTTCTCCCAGCTGAAGGCTTTCACTATTGATCAAGTCAATAAGTCGACCTGGAGTTCCCACAACCACATCAACACCACGAGCAAGAGCATTTTGCTGGACATTGTAGGAAACACCACCATAAACACATACAGTGCCGAGATATGGTGCTGTCTCCTTAATTTCCTTTTCTACTTGTTTCGCAAGCTCCCTAGTGGGAGCTAAAATAAGAACTCGAGGAAATCGACCAGCCCTCCTGCATGAAGTTAAAAAACAAATGAATTTACTAAAGAATAAGTTGAACAAGGCCATCTCAACAGTAAACATTGCTTTAGTGTAAAATCAAACAAACCTACCTCCTTTGGCCTTGATCATCTTCCATAAGTCTCTTGATGACAGGAATCCCAAAGGCCAATGTCTTTCCTGTCCCTGTTTTGGCCCGGGCAATGAGGTCACGTCCTTCTAAAGCAGGAATTAACACTGCTCTCTAAAAAAGAAACAGGTTTTAAGGAAAAAAACAAACAAATAAATAAATATATTGAGATTCTATGAAGAAAAAGTAGAAACACATTCGCAAGATAAAGATTTGCAAAACCTGGCAACATAACAGCGATTTACACATTGGGAATATGCTAAACTAGCACTTTTGCAGGTTACTCTTCTGCCAAAGCAGCTCTTACGATATTAAAGCATAAGCAAACTCACCAGCCCCTATAATACGAGGACTTATATAACTTAAAATAGTTTGAAAAACTCTTGACTATATTCTCACTGTCAAATAATGAGAACTCGAATTCATTACAAGCAAGTTGAGCCTCACTGGAAATCGATAAGTTTTTAGTTAAACTGAGAAATAAAATCAAGTTCCAATTGGATTTGATTCCACTGAACAAAAATTCAGACCTTCAATTCTAAGGAAGCTTAAAAATTGATTTGAATCATTTTGATATGACACACGCGCAAGTGCAGGAGGGCAAACAAACAAAATATTTTGTGAGGGCTTGCATCAAGTTGTAGGAAAGCAATCTAAAACTCAAAATCAGCTCAAAAAAATGCTAAAGTCACCTATTTGAGCTATTTGGATACTGTTGATACCCTTATCACCTCTACTACCAGGTCAGGGAAGTGCAATTCATTTCTCGACCACAATTCTCATACAGAAGAAATCAGATAGCTAGGAGATAATTTTTACGTTAAGTTGAACAGTAAGTACAACTTATAACGTGCATCTAAGAGGGATGTAATTGGTCAAATCTAATAGTACTGAAGCAATAAGGAAGTGAGAGCTAGAAATCAACCTCATAAAATAAATAAGAGCAAGTAAAAGAAGGGAAATGGACGCATAAAACTAGTATGTACCATAAAGAGAGGAAAGAAAGCTTCTTTATCGTAATGTTAGGCTCCAGTAGTCACCTGAATGGGAAAGAGGTGGGCAATCCCTCGTTTGTGGAGAGTATCGACGAGCTCCTGCGGCAAATCCAGCTTAGAAATATCAAGCTCGTCCGTATTCACCACAGTATCCACGTCACTCATCCTCGTCACCTCCTCGCCAGACTCATACTCGTCATCCGCAGAAGAAGAGCCCTCGAAGACCCCGAGCCCTTTGAAGGCCTCCTCGCTGAGCACCGAGTTCGGGGTGGAGATGGACGAAGGAACGAACGGCGGACGACTCCTCGAGCTCCTCTGCAAGTAATGGCAGGCATCGATGCCCCTGGTGAAGGAAACCCTCAGCGGAAAAGAAGGCAGCCAAAGAGGGACAAAGGCTCTTCGGGGGAGCTCCAGGAGGGAGGTGGAGAAGTTCTGGATGAGAAAGGAAACACCGATGGTGGAAGCCATTGCCGGCGGCCAGGCGAGCTGTAGTTCCTCACTCACTCCTTCAGAAGGAACCGATAAGGCCGCCACACGAACGGACGATGGCCTCACAATCCTCCGCCCTCTTCGCTATGTCGACGTTTTATATAGATGAGGCCGCGATGGGTTTTGGGGTTTATGTGGTAAATTTTACCGCAGTATCTCTACTCTCTAAACATTAATGTTTTACTCCAATGCAACGAAGGGACCTAAACAAAATGACAAATTAATTTCATGCTTAACTCATAAGTTTAATTTTAAATTTATAAACCAATCTTTTTTTAAAAAAATTAGCTAAAGTCTTGCATTAAAAAATTTAAAAAAATCACAAGCATGTAAATTAACTAGCATTTCTATTAAAAATACGTAATTATTTTAAGAACAACCATTTTTCTTTTTCAAATATAATCTTCTAATATTGTAAAATACATAAAATAATCTATAGCACTTTATAAATTAATCTATATGTAAATTAGTTGATCTTGTACTAACAAAATATTAGTAGGGAGGGGGTGATAGACTGTCCATCTTAATCTAATAATTAGAAATAAAAATATAAAATTAATCTACATCTAATCAGGTACATTTAATCGGGTTTGAATGAAGGTCATGAATAAAATTCTAATTTAATCATTCATTAAGTTATTACGAAAAAATTACATATCGAGATAAATTATATATATTATTTTATTTTATTTTTATAATTAATCTGATTTTGAGGTTGCTCCATTTCAATCCTACATCAGCTCAATTTTAGATTGATAAAAGTTTTAAGCCATAAAAACTACTCATTAATCAACTTATTTGGTTCAAGTTGATTTTGATTCGACTCAAAATCTGGTTCAACTTTTGACTGATTTTTGATCTAAGTTACTTTAGCTTTATTGTACTAGATAGAGAGCGTCAATTTTGGATCTGACTTTAGCAAATTCTATTTAAGCTACTTAAGTTTTGCATCGAGTTTTGATTGAATTTGATCCAACTGCATTTAATTATGTTATGTTGAATGGATTTATATAACATCTCGTAATCTAAATATAAAAGTATTATTATTTTTTTTTTAGTTTTAAAGCACTGTGTGATTTGAATACTTCTAAGGAGATCATCTATCCAGTATTACTTCAGCCTAAGTATATTTAACTATAGAATTTTCTATCATTAACTACACTATTTTGCCCTAAAATGTGCTTCTTCTAATATTTAATATTACATTATTTACTTATTGTTGACATGTGGCTCTAGCGCTGCATCACAGCCATACACGTGACGCTCCATCTTAAAACATCATGCTTCAACCTTTGAAGCTGTTAACCTCGTGGGTGAGGTTTGGGCCCTCTAACCTCTAACCTCGTGGGTGATGTTTG
>KZ452102.1:547588-716230 GCA_002786265.1 Apostasia shenzhenica | reverse complement strand
AGGCTCACCTCGCCCACAAGAATCGCGGCAGCTGCGCAGCCACCGGGACCGCCTCCGGGGCTTCGCACAACCGCACAATAAACTGCCGCGAGGACGCTTGCGCGGCGCACGACAGGGCGGCCGCGCGGCTGGCGGTTGCGTGGTGGGGCCGCGCGAGGCGCCGACGGTGTCGTGGGGCCGCGCGAGGCCGCCGGCGGTGTCGTGCGGCCGCTCAAGGCCGCCGGAGGCGGCACGTGACAGCGCGGCTAAGGGTATAATGGTAATTTTGTATATTTTTTAATAATAAAAAAATAACAAAGGACCCAGATGATATTTTTGAAAACCTAAGGACCCGGATGATAAATTTTAAAAACGTGAAGCTGTGTGATAATAACTCTTAAACTCAGGGACCTGAGTGAAATTTGCCTTTTATTAAATGCTATAAATCTCTTCGCCTACCAGAAAAAGATGCGGGAAGAACTCACGAGATTGAATCTTAGTTTCTTTTATATGATGCTGGAAGAACTCACTATGATGCTCAACTTTTTCTATATATATTAAGAGTAGTACTCTTTTTGTTTCATTTTATTTATAAAGGAGTTAGTATTTTTTATTTTATTTTTAAATTTTTAGCTTGTACAGTTGTTTTTAAGTTTCTTATTTGTTAGTCGGAAGCTGAATGAATAAAATTTTCTCTTGTACGAAGATTTAAAAAAAAAAAACTAGACTTAAAGATTCAAGGGGAGGAGAAAAACGGTCAACTTGTGAAAAAATAGAAATGATCAGCTCGTTTGGTTCGAGTTTTTTTTTAAACATGAAATTTTTTTTTTTAAATTTAATGAAAGAGAAATTTATTCTATTATTAAAATGTGTGTAAAATATGAAATACTTTTAATTCTAATATTCATATTTGTATTAGATGTGAAATAAAATTAATTTTTATAATTGAAATTTATGTTGGGCAAAAATATTTGCCTTAAACTAAACGAGGCCACTATGTGTAGTTCTTCTATTGTTGAGAAATTTTGCATAAAAATTAATGTGAAAAATATTTTTATTTCTCAAGAATTTTACGTAAATAGTTATATATTAAGCATTTAAGTTATAATATTAAAAAATTTACTTATTGAGCAAACTAGAATTCTTAAAGCTTGAAGCTAAAAATAGAATTTTTTGAGATAATAGAATAATTGAAGCAAATAATTTCTTAAAGCTTAGATTGCATTTCAAATTACAGTGTTTTCTTTAGAAACATTCAACTAAAATGCTCCTTTGACGGGCGTGATCTTAACTTAATTTCTAAAAAGTTTTAATTTTAATTTTTAAGATTATAAAAATATTATA
This sequence comes from Apostasia shenzhenica, assembly GCA_002786265.1. Lineage (NCBI taxonomy): Eukaryota > Viridiplantae > Streptophyta > Magnoliopsida > Asparagales > Orchidaceae > Apostasia > Apostasia shenzhenica. The sequence goes on along the minus strand of KZ452102.1, from coordinate 714,907 downwards.
GTTTTAATCTTATTTATTAAAAAAATATTTTTTATTAATCTTTCTTAATAAAAAATATAAATTTAATTTTTTTAGACAATTTCAACTATCTAAACTCTCTATTTGTACCTCACTTAAAAATTTAAAATTTAATCTCTTTCTTTCGCCTCTCTAAAAGCTTAAAATTAAAATATAAAAAATTAATAATTCAAAATAATATTTTAAATAATAAAAAAAGTTAATAATTGAAAAGAAAACTCATAGTATAATAATAAAAATTTAACAATCCTATTTTAATTAGAATTAAACAATTATATTTTTACAATCTCAAGAGCCTAAATAGAATTTTTGAAAAATTAAAATCAATTTACAATGTACTAATGACCTCAAGGCCTGAGTGCACTTTGACACAAAAGAATAACATATAACTACACAAAAAATGTAAGGCTGTTAATTTTGATCGAAGATGCCTCGCAAATTAAATCAAAATTTAAATCGAGTTCGATTCGATCTAAATGAGCTGACTAACGAGCCATTTTTTTTAGCTCGAAAATTTTATTAATCCAATCTTGAGCCGGCATAGGATTGGATCGAGATGACTTGAAATCGGATCGATTAAAAAAAATTTATATATATATATTTATATATGTAATTAGATTTAGTATAAAAAATTTTTTTCAGTAGTCTACTGGAAGGCTTCATTAGACTTTTATTAGAATTTTCTCTATAATTATTTAAATCATTTATTATAATTTATTTTTTTATTTTTATCTTAAAATAATAGATCAAAGCGAATGACCATAATTTAAACTAATTGAATGAACAAATATATTTATACATAATATTTGGATAAAAGATCTAAGGGGGCATTTGGTTCAATGTTATCTTGGTGTTATGTTATGTAATCTAAGGCCCTGTTTAGCAATGGACTAAAAATCATGGTTAAAATTACCCATGGCTAAAATCTTAAATTTATTTTTAAAAAACTTAAAAAATTATTTTATATCTCATCTCACACGAATTCCAACATTAAACAATCACTTTATTTCACATCCAACACAATTCTCAATAAATCAATCAACTTTATTTCACATCATACACAATTTTTAATATAACCAACTTACTTTATTTCACATCATACACATTTTTCAAAAATCACTAAAAATTCCAACCAAATCTTCTTTTTTTTCTTATTATCAAACAGAGCCTAAATGTCATGACATCTAGATGTCATCTTTTGACTAATAATTTTATAATCTAATGAAATATTATTTTTAGATGTCATTAAATCAAACAATTATTTTCTCTAGATAACATAACATAACATCAAGATAACATTAAACCAAACACTCCCTAAAAGTAATCGAAAGTCAAATCAATTTTGACTCGAATCGAGCTTGAATCAATAACAAATAAGCCAGATACAACTCGAATCAAGATCACATCGAACTTTCCTCATTCATTCTGTGGATCGAAAACTTTCAATTCAATCTTGAGCTGATATCCGATCGGCTGGAGATCGAATCGTTAACAACAGTTGAAAAATGTGAGGTAAATGCTTCCTCTTGTATGTACAAAAAAATATTTAATATATGTCAAATATGTACAATTCTCAGAATGAAATGAAATTCCAAGTTTAGGGATGCTTCACTGCTATTGCTTGCTTCAGCTTCTTGCAAGAAATTATCTCCTCACCATCACTAAACAGAGAAAATACCATCCTTGCCATTCAAATGCATTTCTTCTTTCTAAATTTATCACTTTAAGCAGTCATGAAGAATTGATAATCTGAAAAGGGAAGTTTCTTAAAGGACACTACAAGGATTAGTTCCTTAAGCCATCACATTCCTGTAGAGAAGAAAGCCACCTTTCAATGTAGTCACTGTTGTCTGCGCACCAAAAAACGGCATCACTAAGACGGGTAGATAACACAATCACGAATAGAAACCAAAAAAAAAAAAGAGACTAATACAAGTAAAATGACTAGAGATTTCAATAATTAGAAAATAATTTTATTTTCATATATTTTACATCATACACAATTATTGAACTACAAGAAAACACTTCTTCAAATGAACCCAAACATAAGAGATAGTGACTAGCAAAAGAAATAAATCACATGTTATAAATATGATACTCACCAAGAATCATCTCATCATACATATTGAACACAAGCTTCAATTCAAGGAAAGAAAATTATGTAATTTGAAAAAGTAGCTTTGTAATTGATACCCAGGGAAATCAGATAACGGTAGCTTTGTCAATGAATCATGGCTTATTAAGGCATTTTAAAAAGAAGTAACAACAAAAAAGATCTATGACAGTCTATTGAATACCATGTGCATAAAGAGATTAATGCCAACCGTGAAGTAGAAGTATGACAAGTACTACCTGAAACTCTTAACAATAATAATGTAGCAGTACTTTTCTTCATAATTATTGCGTTGCTAAGCGAAAGCACGAAAATACAATGTCAACAAGGAGGAAAAGAAATTCATAGTAGTTCCCTCTTTTTTTTTTATTTCTCTCCCAAACACTACAATTTCTCTCACTCCACCTAAATATTGTGGTGGTGTGATTCAAATCCAAGATCCGTTGTTACCTAGATAAACTCCCTCTACAATCGGCTAAGAAGGCACCACTAAATCTATAGTAGTTTCTCAGTAGAATTAATAGCTTAGATGCAGATGCTTTGGTGAATGAGTCATCTTATAAATCACGTAAAAATAATTTTATCAATGATGGTAAATGTGGAACCTATAGACGATATGAGAGAAAAACTAAGAATGTTTGGATCAATCACCGACCTATATAGAGTCCTATATATGTAAATGTGATTGGATTTGAAGCAAGATGTCAAGAGAAAGAGGAAGACTAAAAATGACTTGGAATATGACAATTATACACGACCTAACTCACTTTTGCTCCTAGAAATTGTTACTTCGAATAGATCTCAATAGAGAAAAGAAATCCATGTACCTTACAACACCTAGTTTGGGACTAAGGATTCGTTTTTGTCGTTGAATATTTTCAGTCAAAAAATAACAATGTTCCCCACCAAACATATCATGTATCATTCATTAATGCAGACGAAAAAGACCAGTTCTGCATGTGATTCTTTTACATTGTTCACAAATGAAAACCATGCAAAAATGGAAACAAGAAACTTTGTTCGTTTTCAAAAATAAACTTCATTGTACCACAAGAAGCAGCTAATGCCATGTTTCTCTTCACATTAGCAATGTGCTTGCTCAGTTTTACTGATAGGACATCCTTATGACCGGTTTGGTATGGCTGTGGGGGTTAGCTAACCCAAGTTACGTAACTCCATAAATGAGTTTGGCTGGGTTAGTAGGGTTACATAAGTTAACCCAATAACCTATAATTTCCAAACAGGGGCTTTCTATCAAATGTTCATATTGGCAATAATATATGAAAATAAAATAGATTTAATGGAATACCATGCAAAATTACTACATCCAACAATGACAAGAACTATGAGAACAGCTTAGATTCAAAAAGCGCTTACCATAGGAAAATCCTTTCTGTTTCACAACCTCGCCCAAAGCATGTCTCTTCTCCAAATCCCTCTTCTCGCATCGCCCACGCCCATAGCAAGGGACAAGAACAGCAAAGCTAGTCTCCGTGTCACCGTCGCCAGTCAGGAAATCAGGCCCATGTGGCTCCATCCACCCAACAGACCAATCTGAGCCATCAGAATCGGACCCTGACAAGCAATCTCCATCAGAGGGGACAATGACCATATCGTATTCCCTATCAATTCTCAATCTTCTCTCCTCCCTGCTCCGCCACTTCCTCTGCATCCTTCTCTCGGAGGATCGCATTCTAAACTCATTCACTGGTGGGAACGTGACAGAATCGGGATCTCCGAAAGCTAAAGAATCCGATGATGAATTCAGACCTGTATTGGTGCTTTCATGGTACTTAGTCCCATAGACCCAATGGGAAAGACGGGCAAAAGCTATAGGCATTTCTAACAGAATCCGCCTTAGAATTCAGCACAGCAAGGCAAGATGACTTTCTTCTGCTAAAGAACAGTAACAAAAATTAGGGATTTCGAGTTCGATTGAAGAATCAAAAATCAATCAATGAAACTTCTTCATATTCAAGGCAAATCGGGAGGCGATTTTCGATCCAGAGAGTGAGATCCACACCGAACAAATAGCAGAAATGAGACCAAGTGCTCGCAGGAAAACTACAAAAAATATGACTTCTGCTTCGGATACAGAAAAACATGAATAAACAGAGAGCCAATTCCCAAAGAAAACCAAAATGGCGCGACGGCCAGACAGCTCCGATCAAGAACCAAGAAAATGGCTACGGGATCCTAATCGAAAGCCCTAGCTCTTGCCTTCTTCTCAGAGATCTCGATCATCTTCTTCCTGCAGCTACCCCTCCGATTTATAGCCCTCGCATTTGCTGCTTGCGAAGTGGCAGATTTTAACGGTTGACATTGATTCGTATATTGAACCCCTGGAGATCTCAGCCGTCCATTATTATAAAATCTACCGGCGAATCAGATGCAACGTATTTGTTAAATAAGCCAAACATTGGGCCCACCAAGTTATTAACGGGCGTAGAACCGAGTCAGGATTTTAAAAAAATAATAATAACAATTACAGATATATCCAGCAAAGTTATCCATTTATATAATTCTCGTTGTTTAAATCCTAGAATGTAAAATATGATTTAATCATCTTGAATTAATTATAATACCTAAAATACAAAAACAATTAAAAAATATTTAAATTGTAAATTGTTGTGGCAAGAAAATAATCAGAATAACGAAAAAGATTTTTTACATGAAAAACTACCACGACGCCTCTTAAGCGGCTTCAAAGGTTTTCACTAACGTAAGCTTTTTACAGGATTACAATAATGGAGGGAGAAGAAAGTTGAGCAGAGAGATTTAAGCCAAGAGTTTACTAGGAAAAAGAACCATTTTTTCTTTCTATTATAATGAGATTTTATACCCTGATTTAATCTGTGAGGTCACTTCAATGGTATGAGTTTCACCTCTGATGTTAGGCTAATCATGTCCGCTAGGCCAGCATGTAATGACTCTGACAGTACGATTAGCATTGTCCGGAGGCGGAGGGGTATGCCTCTTAAAAGCAGTGTAGCCCCTTGTACCTCATGTACTGTCGAGGTACTGTCCAGGAGGTGGGGAGGCAACCTCACTTCGGGTAGTTCGACAGGTGGGGAGGCAACCTCACTTCGGGTAGTTCGACGTGATCTTTTCGGCTTGGCCTCTTCGACATCTTTTCGATGTGGGATCTCCTCTGTTTATACTCCAGATAAGACGGCGTGGATCCAGATGTAACATAAATATAAGAGTTTTTTTTTTACAATAATAAATATAAGAGTTGATAAATAATGTTCAAGTATTAAATATTTAAATTAAATATCATTTACTATTTGAAGAACTGAATTAAATATTAGGAAAATTAGATTAATTTTTCAAATATTAAGGATCTGTTTGTTTGTAGGATTTAATTTAATAAAGTTAAAATTAACTTAGATAGAGATATTTTTATTAAAAGTTATGAATAATGTGAAATAAAATTAGTTATTATATTAAAATATGTGAGGAATGTGATATAAAGTTAATTATTATATTGGAATATGTGAAGAATGCGATATAAGTTAGTTATTATTTTAGTAATGTGTGTAGGATGTGAAATAAAGTTAATTTTTAATATTAAATTTTATGTATGATGTGATATATCTGTCTAAAATCAAACCAATTTAATTTTTAACTTCCAAACAGGGCCTAAATATTAATATTTAAGTAGTTAATATTTAAATATATTTATCAACGGATAAGCATTCAATTAGTTGAAAGAGTTCTAATTTTAAGAAGGCAGTTTTAATTTAAATATACAAATAATATTTTATTTAAAAAAAAACTTATATATGATGACGGGTTAAATTTTCTAGATTTCAGTTATTTTTTTGAGAGTTTTCAATATTTTAGAAATATATATTTTTTTATATTTTTTATAAATAATAATGGGCTTAAAACTTATTTTATTGAGCAATTAAAGAACTAAAAAATTTATTTCTTTATTTCTATTAGTAGATCTCTTTAGTGATTGAGATATGTGATATTTATTAACAACTTCTTTACTATTATCACAGTGAGATTTATAGTCTAAACTAATTTAGGGAGTAATTTAGGGAGAGTTATTTCAAGGGAATGATCACCATCTTTGGCGTCAGGCCAATAATGACTACTAAATTGGCACGTCATAGCTTCGATTATATAAGTCGTACTAACCAAACTGGTGAGCAATGCTTCTTAAAAGCGTCATGGGGTCTCGTACTTTATATTGTGTGAGCTGTTCTCTTTGAGGTTCTTTGGCATGGGCTCTTCGTCCACAGCCTATCGCTTAGAGGCGTCTATTTGACCTTCATCTGTCATAGGATTCTTCTACCGTTGATGCCATGTAAGTCTTTACGCGTACGCCCCAGATGCGCCGATGTGGATCCAGATATAATAATATATTTCACAACATATATATAATTTAAAATAAAAATTTTATTTTAACTAACTTATATCACATTCTTTGTATATTATAACATAATAATTAACTTTATTTTATATTATTTAGAATTTTTAACAAAAAATATCTTTTATTAGATTTAAATTTTAATTTTTAAAAAATTAATTTTTATAAATAAATTGGTCCTAAATTATTAAAAAAAAGTCTGAAAATTGTAAATAAAATCGACCGAATAAATATATATATAGACAGAGCATAAAAAAATAAAAAAATATATATAAATATATGTATTATATTCAATTATTTAAATATGTAATTACAAGTGTCATTTGGACTATGGAGGAAATTCCTGCTGGAAGAATGGGTCTTTTCTTAGCCCGATCGTTTCGCTTGCGGGCCAAGGAACGCCACGTGGACATCAGAATTCAGTCTATTGTTATAAAGAAATCGGAGTAATTTCATTTTGGTCCCTAAAATTTACTTACTTAACTACAAAAATTCACAAATATCAAAACATATCATTCACACTATGTGACAGAATATGTTATGTATTGTAAAAATGACAAAAATGCCCTTCCTTAACCTATTAATTTTCAAAATATGTCATTTTCAAACGCTGAAGCGCTAGGCCGTGCGCAGGCCTCCCCTGTGCAGACGCTTGCTAGTGAGGCTGTCCACAGGCGGCCGACAGAGCGCGAGGCCAGGCGCAAGCGACCTGAGCGGGAACGCCCAGTGCGCAAGGGCTTAGGCTGAGCGCTGCAGCAACCTGCGCGTAAGCGTCGTGCGCAGGCAACCCTCGCACGGATGTCATACGCGCGAGGTCTCGCGCGGGCGGCCAAGGGCCGTGCGCATGCAGCCCGCGCGATACAACGACTGGAAATGCGTGCAACGCTTGGCCGCGCGCTGCGGCGACCAGCACGCAGGTGGCCGCAGGCGGTCCGTGCGCATGAGGTTGCTTATGGGGCCGTGCATAGGCTGGCGCGCGAGGCCGTGTGCAGGCGACCCGTGCGCGGACGCCCTACGCGCGAGGCCGCCCACAGGCGACGACCCGTGCGCAGATAGGGCACGCGAGGCGGCCACCCTGATTGTAGTGAGGGTAAAAATGTAATTAAAATATATTTATTTTAATTTTATTCTTTTAGTAATTTAACAGTATTTTAAACAGAAAATATTATATTGGACCTGATTGGAAGCCTTTTAGAAATAGCAATTGAATATAATAATTATTGTGAATCTAAACAGTATGTTTTGATGTTTGTAGATCATTATGGTAAACTAGACAACTATGAGGGGCCTATGTAAAATTACTCAAAAAATAGGAGTTTTTACATACAAGACATGAAATTTACACGAAATTACACATTTCACCATCAATTCTTAAATATTACCACTATCACACGATATTCATTTAAATTTTACGCATTTCACATATTTCATATACTTTATAATATTATATGTAAATAAAAATTAATAAATTCATTAGTATTTAAATTCTAATATATATTTTTATTTTTTACTGTAAACACATCAATTTTTTACTTCAATTAAAAATTATAGTCATGTGGATTTAAATTCGGCACACTAATTGAAAAATTTAAATAGGATAAATAAATTAAAATACATAAATTCATAAATATTTAAATTATTATTTATATAAATTAATTTATTTATAGTATTTAATTAATATATTAATAATATAGTTAAGGTCAAGGCAAATTTAGAAATGTAAAGTTTATCATCAAAGAATATAGTGTGAAATATGTGAAATGCTTAAAATTTAAATGGATATGGTGTGATAGTGATAATATTTATGAATTGATGGTAAAATGTGTAATTTCGTATAAATTTTATGTCCTATATATAAAAATCCCAAAAAATATCATTTTTTTTGACGCATATGAAAGTTTTAGTTCTTATCTTATCCAAATGCAAATAGTTGGAAAAAGGAATATGAACTTGCAATGTGAAAATTTCCCCATAAAAAAATGCAATGTGAAAAATACATAAAAAAATCGCCAAAAAGATATTTTATATGTAAGTAATATAATTTTTAAGAATTACTATAAAAAAATTTAATTTTTAAGAATCTAATGATCAATCCATGAACGGTTCCAAATTTACTTTTCATATACTATATATATAAACCATAATGCCAAGAAATATATTAAAATTAATAATTTTTATAAGCATTTTTTTTATATGATGATCTCATTTGATTTGCGTTATTTCAGAAATTTTTTTTTTAAAATATTATAATATAAATTAAAGTTATTTAATTATTGAAGATTATGATGAATATAAAATAAAATAAAATTTTAGTTTTTAAATTTATATGTTTTGTAAAATAAATATTAAATATTAATGAAAATATTTTTTAAAAAAATTTGAGAATTTTTTAGGCCTAAATTGAATATTATAAGTACTTATTTTTTGAGATTTTATATATTGACAAAATTATTTATTTACTTAAACATAAAGTTAAATATTGTGCTTTCACATTTTAAAAACATATTAGTTATGCATATGAAATAAATTAATAATTATATTTTTAAACATGATTATACACAGGATAATCTTATTGGTGGGAGAAGTAGTTATTTAATTTATGACTAATAAATCCTCCAATTCACAAATAGAAATAAAATCGAGTTTACTCTACTTTTATAACCTATGACGTTTATATATTATTCTGTAAGTAATTATGCATTTAAAATAAAAAAATAATATATTTAAATTCAAATAAATTATATTTAAGTTTTTGAATCTAGAATATAATAACATAAAGAAAGAAGAGGATGTAATTATAATTTAAAAAAATATAATAATAAAAAATTAAGGAAATACATATATTAGAATTTTAAAAATTAAATTTTTAAATATTAAAATTTTAAAAATATGAATTTAAATATTATTATACTCTAAATTTAAAAAACTAGGTGTAATTTACCCCATAAATTTTATTAAATTATAATTGATAATTATGTTTTTAAAATAGTTAAAAAAACATGGAGTTAACACAGAGATGTTGGTTTTTTTTTTTTTTTTTTTTTTGAAATTTGCGAAAATTGCCGCGGCGAGCCTATACCTCCCCCACCAAGGAGAGGTCTAACATCACCCGCGGTGTTGACAAGCTTGAAGCCGGTGACGATGACGGAGAAGATACCACGACGGTACTGAGATTTGCGCTGCAGGCGAGGCCGGCGGCGGCGATGGAGGAGATGGCTAGCTGATAGAGAGGTATGCACCAGAATCAAGCAAATAAATTGGGGTTAAGATTAGGTGCTGGGGGAAGCGATTCTCACAGCCATAGCCGCCTGAGAAACCCTAACGGAAAAACCCCCACTCTCACAGAGGAGAGACTTCTCAGTGATGCGGAGAGAGTTTGGCTTAGAGATGTTGGTTCTTAATTATACATTCAACTTAGAGATGGCACATCTAAACTTTGACAATTAAATGTGCAAAAAGATTTGCTTATTCCCCTAATCAAGTGAATGTGAAGGGCACAACAGATGTGGCAGCAATCATCAATGACCACAGGGGCTCCTTCATGGAGTCGAGCACTTCACATAAGCAACCATTACTGTAGAAACCAGAAGTGCTTAGAAGGCAGCCAAGCTAGCTAGAGTCTGGGCAGACTAGAAGGGGGTTTTATTAGAGGGGAATTCTAGATTGATCTTAATAAACATACGTTAGGCTACCTGAAAAGACAATCACAACAACTTACTCGCTGACATTTTTATCGTTTTCGTGCTTTCAATGTATACAGGTGGCCAACAGATGCAACAACAACAATAACAACAACAACCAAGTCTTAATCCTACTAGGTGGGGTCGACTACATGAATCCTTTATTTTCATTGCGTTCTATCAGTTACCAAATTCTTATCTAAGTTTAAGTAACTAAGATCACTCCTTATAATTTCTTGTTATGTCTTCTTTGGTCTCCTTCTTCCTCTTTGTACATGGGCAAAATCCAATAACTCAATTTTTCTAACTGGAGCTTCAATCGGCTTACGATTTAGATGTCCAGGTGGCCAACAGATGCATTAGCAAAAATTGTGTGGAGACAAAACTTCAGAGTAGATCATTCTTCATAGTTACACAAGATCATTTTGATGTCAAACATGTTATATAGCAATACTTTAATAACATATATGCAATTCACCAAAAAAAAAAAAAAAAACTCCGGAGAAGAATAAGGATGCTACCAAGAACTTAAGGAAAATGCATATGAGCTTAAAACTTTTCTACTTTCCACAAGTGGCTATTGAGAACACAAATATTTCAAGGGCTATCATTCTAATATGAGTTGCTTGAGGTGCTGGACCACAGTTTTTGAGAAATCAAGCATAAAGCAAGAGATAATAGAATTACAACTTTACAGGGGTGCCTTCAATAAGCAATGACAAACTTCAAGAAGAACAAGAGTAATCATTTTCAAAAGAAACTTATACAATCTCACAATATAAATACATTCAATAAGGTAACAGCTGCACGTTAAGTACTAAATAAACCAGGCAATCAAACGATAATAATATTAGGAATAATGAATCATCCCGTGATTTTAATGTAGAGATATTGTCCGCTTTAATTTTAAGGGATTGCGTGACTTGAGTACTTCCTAGGAGGTCACCTATTCTAGTACTACTCCAGCCTAAGCATGCTTAACTACAGAGTTTCTCATCATTAACATCACGATTTTATTCCAAAATGCATCTCTACTAATTGAGATCACGTTATCTACTTATACAGCTCAGGATCTCCTCCCCTTTCTGATGTGAAACTATTCATTCATGTGCCTCTCTCACCATCTTTTTATCAGCCTAAAAGCCTGCCATGAGTCGCACTTTACCTCAGTGATTCTTTTCTTTTAAGACATCATCCGACGATCACTCCCCACCCTCTTCGGTCATGGGACGTGACAATAAACTATATGACCATATAAATATTTACTATTCTCAGTTTAGAGTTTATGATACCCATAACAATTCTCCATTGTCTGACTAGTTCAAATTCAAGACTATATGAAATTGACTTGATTTTTAATGATTCAAACATAATAAGCTAGGAATGAATCAATTGAAATGAATTCAACTCTACATATCTCGATATAATGCATATGCTGTGAATATATAATGTGAACAAAAGAAGTCTCTATGCAAACTAGCAAGAGGATGCCTTTTCTAAAGAAAACAGTAACAATTAGGTCAGATTTTAAAATATGCCAATTGAATCTCAAGTTCTCAACCATTCTGAAGAAAAGAAAAACTATTGCATGCCAAATAGAAGTACTGCAGTATATAAAAAGCTTCCCTTAACACAATTCTGCTATTGGGGATCAATACTAAAATGGTTCCTCAGACCATTCTTTATCCCCTTATTTGTTTGCCCAGGTTGACTTCAACTTAGATTAAAATTAATGTTACTGATCACAATGCACACAAAATTTCAATATCAAACTAATAATATTTTAAATCTTTAATAAAAACCAACTGAATATATGACATTCTAATAAGTTAACTTTATACTCTCTTTTCAGTAAAAAAAAGAAAACAGTTTTACGGCAGATGCATGTATGATACCTCACTAAATTTCTCTTATATGGTTTCTCTTAAATATTAGAACACAAAAAGGAAATGCTGTATAACTATATCGAATGATAACAGCAATTGCAGAAAAACTTTCTTCAAAGATCCTATTTTTGAGCATTAAAGAAAAGAACAAAGCTACATAGTTCCTAAAACTAGCCTCCAAAGGTTCTAGGATCTTTGAGTATTAACTTTATCCATTAATTGAGGGGTAGTACATTGTACAATGTCAGACATTAGTTTCGAAAAGATCATTTCTCTAGCATATGTTAGAACGAAAGTTCTATTTGTTAAATCTTTTGGTGCCAAAATGAGAGTTTCTAATGGTATATTGTCGCCATTAGGGCCCCGTTTGTCTAGGAGTTTAAAATTAACCTAGTTTAATTTTAACCAGGCATATCACATCACACATAAAATTTAATATTAAAAATTAAATTTATTTCACATCCTACACATATTACTAAAATAATAACTAACTTATATCACAACCCTCACATATTACAACATAATAACTAACTTTATATCACATTTCTCACATATCCCAACATAATAATTAACTTTATTTCACATCATTCACAACTTTCAATAAAAAAATATCTCTATCCAAATTTAATTTTAACCTTCTTAAATTTAACCTTACAAACAAACACACCCTAGATGTTATGTTTTCAAACAATATCCTTCAACTTTTAGGAGGAAAAGGTAGTTAAATGTCTTGTTCTTGATAATAGTAAAAGATGAAGTCTTGCGGCTGCTTTAGATTGAAACATCACACACTTAACAAAAAAAAAGATATGAATATACTCCTAGTAAAGCATGAAAATATAGAAACCAAATAAGAGCTTAGCAGCATGTAGCGAAAGACAATGATAGCTAACATAAACATTTCAAAACCATGAAATGATGATGCGATAATAAAATAGAAGAGTTCTAAATGAGTTATCTCATACAATCATTTAGGAGCAAGACGAGTTTACTATTCAAGGTCAAAATCCCAAGAAAACATCACACCTAAACCGACTGTTCGACACGTTTCCTTTTCTTCTCACTTATATGCACGTCCTCGCTACCTGCCCTATCACCATTACCGGATACTTCACTTGCTCCAAAAACGCCATCATCTACCTCTTTGCTCTTCTTTTTCTTCTTCTTTTTCTCCTCGGTCTTGTTCTCATAATCAGTTTCTTGTTCGATCTTACCTGCACTGCTCTTCTCTTTCTTTTTCACTTTCTCTACAGCCTCATCCTCATCGGAGGATTCTACCTTCTTGTACTTCTTCTTTTTGTCAGTTTTCCCCTCTTTAACAACTTCTTTAGACTCCTTTGATGCCTTTGAATTTTTTGACTCAACTTTTTCTAGGACCTGATCTTCCCCAATTTTTGTCTTCTTTAAAGACATAGAAGCAACCTCATCATTTTCCTCCGTTTTTTGTTTAACACTCTCACCACCATCAACAGCATCCTTATGTTTCTTTTTCTTTTTCTTTTCTTCTTTCCCATGCTCCACAAGTTGTCCCTCATTTTCATTCTTTGCTACTGAAGCTGGGCCAGTGGTAGCATGAGGAGGAGCCGTAGTAGTAGCCGCAACTCCAGCGACAATTGCATCCCCTCCAGTTGGCAGCACTGCATTCCTAAGCCATTCAGCTGGGGTCTTCTCATTTGGCTTGCCATGTTTATCTAATAAGCCCTCTGCTACAAGCTTCTTCTTCATCGATGCTCTTGGCCCAAGCCCCCATTTCCGTGGATATGTATCTCGATCCATCACAACCCGTTTAATTCGAGAAACATTTCCATGATCGCAAGTTGCCATTACAGCAGTAGTCATCTCTGCAATCCCAAGAGCAATCGCCTCCCCTTTTGTGGTCATCAGCACTACCTCTTCACCCACTTCAATATCATTCTCAAACCGAAGCAGACCTGGAATCATCAATTTGGCACCATAACAAATGGCATTCACAGCCGAGTCCTTCACCACCAATCTTTTATAGCTCGTCAGCAGAACCTCTAATGGCATGACTACCCTGCGCAAATAGCTCTCTTCTTTGGAATTGTCATAAATCCATTGAGCATCAAGCACATCGTGCATAGTGACCATATTGTCCTTCTCCCCAAGGATCCCAGATCGAACTCTCCTTAGCTCCTGCATGTGCCCACCGACCCCAAGTAGGAGACCAAGGTGTACACAGAGTGTTCTAACATATGTGCCAGCCTCACATGAAATCCAGAAAACAACAAGGTGCTTGTCAGAGTCATACTCAAGGAGTTTGCTTTCATAGATGGTTCGAATTCTAAGCTGGCGCTTGACAGCAGAGATGAGGGGAGGGCGCTGGAAGACAGCTCCAGTGAGTGTTTCCAGCGCGCGGGCAACCTTGGCAGTGTCAGGGACAGCAGAATGAAGCCGTGCGATGCAAACATACTCCTTGCCAGCTCCCTGTTGGGATTTCACTAGCCGAGTGGCTCGATCAATGCAGACGATGAGGTTGCCAGTCACCTTAGGGTCTAGCGTGCCACTGTGCCCGGTCTTCTCAGCGCGCATAATGCGCTTGATCCAGGCTACAACCTCGTGGGAAGAAGGATTCGAGGGCTTGTCGAGGTTGAGGATCCCGTAGCGGAGGTAGACATCTAGAGGGCGCTTGAGTGGAGAGTGGCCGGCGGGAATAGGGGTGTAGTGGCCCGTTCGCACGTTTAGACGATCGTAGTTCTTGAGGAGGATCGGCCACAAGGAGGTGTCAAGGGCAGGCGTGTAGGACTGGGGCTTGATGAGGTACTCACCAGAATAGGGATCAGAGACTTCACTGGCGGCAGCGACCGTCGGATCGGTAGCGATGAGGCCGGTGGCAGAGGGAACCTCGGAGCCGGCTCCGCCTGCATTTTCGCTGCCTCCCTTCCTCCTCCTCTTCTTCTTCTTCTTCTTCTCCTCCTCGTCCGAAGTTGGGGAGGCCGACGTGAGCGGAAGCGGCGTCGACATGCCGCCGAGGGCTGAATTAGGGTTTTAGGTACTAGAACTAGAAGAGAGTTGATGGCAGCCAGATATACAAAGAGATTAGGGCGCCGCTCAGGCTAGCTATTAGAAAGAAAAAAAAATAGTCATAATTTATTTAAAATAGTAAAAAATTGAATGGAGTAACTTAATCGGAGTATAAAAAAAAAAAATAGATTATAAAAAAAAAATTCAAAATGATTTAATTTATCCAAAAAAAAATATATGATTTAACACAGATGTTTGAGATTTTCAGTCAAAACTAATAAAAAATACAATATTTTTTCAATATTTAAATATCATAGTTTACATTTGGCTAAGAAAACACCACAAGTGTGAATTAATCAAAATCACTAAAATAAAAAAATTTTAAGAAACTTAAAGGCATAATATGTATGAATATTCTTAAGAAGTTCAAATAATAATTGAGATTAAAATATTAATTAAAATCATTCCAATAATTATGTTCAAATAATAACTGAAATATCAATTAAAATTTGTTCTTATATTACAAGATTTGAATGTGATTCAATTTATTTATACTTAAAATAGAATTATTTAAAATAAAATAAATTTAATTTATAATAGGCTTCATATGTACATAATATGAATTTCAATTTTTATGATATATATAAAAAGTACTTTATGTATATACATAAATTATAAATAGTATATTTTAAAATAATTAAATATAAATACAATATAATATTAAAAATTACATATAAATTAATTTCAAAATTAATTTAAAGTTGAATAATTTTTGTTTTGATTGTAAAGTTGAATAAATTTTAACAATTCAAATCTCCACTTAAAAAATTAAAATTTGAGTTGAGATTATGAAAAATTATTAATCTAACATGTCAGATCATTTGTTGGCGTAATCTAATGTTTTACATACAGAACATGAAATTTACATGAAATTACGCATTTCACCATCAATTCGTAAATATTACCACTATCACACCATATTCATTTAAATTTTACGCATTTCACATATTTCACATATTTCATATACTTTATAATATTATATGTAAATTAAAATACACAAATTCATTAATATTTAAATTCTAATATATATTTTTATTTTTTACTGTAAACACATCAATTTTCTTACTTCAATTAAAATTATAGTCATATGAATTTAAATTCGGCATCCTAATTGGAAATTTTAAATAGGATAAATAAATTAAAATACATAAATTCATAAATATTTAAATTGTTATTTATATAAATTAATTTATTTATAGTATTTAATTAATATATTAATAATATAGTTAAGATCAAGGCTAATTTAGAAATGTGAAGTTCATTGTCAAAAAATATGATGTGAAATATGTGAAATGCGTAAAATTTAAATGAATGTGGTTTGATAGTGATAATATTTATGAATTGATAGTGAAATACGTAATTTCGTATAAATTTCATGTTCTGTATGTAAAAATTTAATATAAATATTAAAAGAGCAAATTTCACTCAGGTCCCTGAGTTTAAGGGTTATTATCACACAGGTCCACGTTTTTAAAATCCTATCATCTGGGTCCCTAAGTTTTCAAAAAATATCATCTGGGTCCCTATTTTAGTTTTTTATTATTAAAAAATATAAAAATTACCATAATACCCTTACCCTCCCGTCTCTCCTCCAAGATCGCGCGCCGCGCAACCCCGCGCGCCCCCGCCCCCCCGCGCGCCACCTCAGTCTGGCGAGGCAGAGCGCGTCGATGGCGGCTGCTGCACGCGGCGCGCCGCCAGGGCGCGTCGCTGCGTCGAGGCAGCCGGCGCTGCGGCTGCTCGCGCGCGGGCGCCGACGATCCGCGCCACGCACGGCCGCGCGCAACCGGCGGGGCCTCGCGCGCGCGGCCCGGCTGCCGCGCCGGCCGCGCGGCCGGCCAGCGGCGGCGGCCTCGCTAGGCGGGGCGGCGGCGCGGGGGGCGCACGGCGGCGTGCGGGGGCGCAGCGCGTGTGGCGGGCGGCGGCTCGTGGGGGCGCGCGGTGGCGGGCAGCGTCGCGGGGCTGTGCGGCGGCCGGATCTGGAGGAGAGAGGGAGAGTAAGGGTATAATGGTAATTTTTATATTTTTTAATAATAAAAAACTAAAATAGGGACCCAGATGATATTTTTTGAAAACTTAGGGACCCAGATGATAGGATTTAAAAAACGTAGACCTGTGTGATAATAACCCTTAAACTCAGGGACCTGGATGAAATTTGCCCATATTAAAATTAAATTTATTTTATATTTTATTTGGTTCGGCCAATAACATGCAGTCATTTTTCTCTATTAGCGGCACGATGGCTGACGTGTTCAGCGTATCGGACCCGAGAAAAGTTCTCGCCGTTTCATCAGCTTTTAACAGTAACCCTACTGCAGATTCTGTTCCATTCACCTCTCTCCACCTCTTCTACTTCTTGTCTGAAGGATGAAGTAAATCCTCCCCCCCCCTCGTTCCCTCTCTCGCTCTTTCTCTCTCTCTCTCAGAGGCACAAACCTTCAGAAGCTTTTTATTTAGGAAACCCTAACCGGGAATGGAACCGTCAAAGTCGAAGAGAAAGAGGGAAAGCAAACAAAAGAAGCCGGTGGCGGAGACGATGGACCTTCAGCTCCCTTCTTCCTCCCCTGCGACAGACGAGGTGCAGGTCTCTCTAGCCGACTCCTCGTCTCCTGGACAGCGCCGGTTGCGCGGCCGGCCGCGGAAGGCAGGGCGGCAGGGCATCCGGAACGACAACGTTGCCATCGGGGACAGCAAGGCGCCGCCTCCCCCGCTCAAGCGCGGGCCGCAGCAAGTCGTCTCGAGCAACGGGGAGTGTGCGGAATTGGTGATGGTGGCTGCCGCCGGCGAGCCGCCGCCTAATTGGGATCAAGTGGCCAAGGCAGTGCCGTCCATGGATGCGGTGGTGAAGGTGTTCTGTGTGCACACCGAACCCAATTTCTCGTTGCCATGGCAGCGGAAGCGGCAGTACAGCTCGAGCAGCAGTGGTTTCGTCATTGGAGGTAGGAGGGTGCTCACGAATGCTCACTCGGTTGAGCATCATACGCAGGTTAAGTTAAAGAAGAGGGGCTCGGATACCAAGTATTTGGCGACAGTGTTAGCCATTGGGACAGAGTGTGATATAGGTAACATGGTTTCTGCTGCTCAAAGAATAAGTTCTTTGGTATCAACCATTCATTATGTCTATGCATTAGGGTTTTTTTCCTTTGATCGTTCACTTGCTTTTCTCATTCTCAAATTTATTCTAATTGGTGGGGACAATGACAGCAAAGCCTTGTTAATCTTTTGATGTTATAGATGCTTTGAGTAGATCTGAAATTTGTTTTTCAGAATATGGATTTATCATAGTTCGAAGCATACTGCTGTTAATCTTTCTTTAAACCTGATTAAAATGACGTGGGTGTATTAAGGAATAAAGGGCGCTAGATATAAAATGATCAAAGAGTTTGGCTTATATTTGTTGGAATTGCCAATCATGTTATTAAATATCTAACATCTTCATGTCCCCATTAGAATAATGATCGGGAATAACTTGTTATTAATCATTTTTTGAAGTGTGGATGGAGGTTGATGCAGGAAAAAGTGTGGCATCAAATGATAGTAGAAGAAGCTAGTTTTGACAGACTGATATATTTCTTTGGTGTAATATATTGGAACAAACTGCATTACATGGTATTATACTAATTAATTATTTAATTAATTTTAATGCTTAGGTAGGGATTTAGTCCCTCTAGCTTATGAAAATTGATTGCTTGGTTGTTATGTTTTCTTGTAACTATATTGTCTGCTTTGTTTGTATGCCAAGTACAGTACAACAACAAGGACAACAATAACAACAACTAAGCTTTTGTCCCACTAGGTGGAGTCGACTATATAAATCCTTTACTTCCATTGTACTCTATCAAATAACTTCTCATTTATTTATCTTATAATATTTAACTTTAGGTTTGAGTAAGATTTTTCTATCGTAAAACACACCAAATGCATTTCTTCACTTAATTTATCATGCTTGAATTCTATTAATAATATCATTTATTTCACTATTATTTTGTATAATTGATCCAAAGTATTTAAAACGTTCACTTTGCCTAATAAGTTGATCACAAATTATCACCTCCCAATTACTTGCACTTTTATCGTAACTAAATTTATATTTTATATATTCAATTTTAGATTTGCTAAGATAAAAATATTTAGACTTTAAGGTAGGGGTGCAACTAGAATTGGTTTGGTTCAATTCCACAAAGAACCAAAAATGAATTGACTAGACTCGGTTTTATGATTTTAAAAATTATAATCGAATTGAGTTCACTGGACCCAAACCAGGCCTGAACTGAATTTTTTCGGTTTAGGTCTAGTTTGGTTCTAGTTCTATGCTTAAAACATGATTGCCCATAATACCACTATAAAAATATAATAATAAAGAACTCAAAATCAAATAATTTTTCATAATCAAATTAAATTTATAAATTTCAATTTCAAATCCATCACAACTCACACTAAAATAATCAATATCAACCCTTACGTTAAAGGACTATAATTAATTAACCATGCAACATAAACATAATCAACAATTAATTCGGTTCTAGCTGATTCTGGTTTACCCGAATCATCTGGTTCCAATAAATTTGGAATCAGACCCAAATCAAACTGAATCAAACCTAATTAGAATCTAACCAAATCGATTTGTTCGGTTTGATTTCAGGTTAGTTTTCATTTCTTTGAGTATATATGTATACTCCTATTTTAAGGCATTTCTTGATATTTTGAGTTTCGTCTTATCCTGTCCTATCTTTACTCTCATTAAAAAGTAGTATATCATTTAAGAAAAGCATATATTAAAATATTTTTTTCTTAAATTTGTCCAATCAGAATCTTCATAACTAATGCAAAGAGATATAATTTCTCCTTATTTGACTTCTTATGTTCAAACATAAGTAACAAGCCTCTTATTTATATCTTTAATAATTTGAATATAAGCAGTGCAAATTTTTTTCTTTTTCAAAAACTTTTAAAGTACTTCTCTTGAGATTATTATAATTTTTTTTTTAAAAAATTGATAATGACCAAATGTAGATAGTTTTTCTTAAACTTCTTCATTAAAATCTCTCAGTAAAGGAAAAAATTATAAATCAATATGACATAAAACTGAACTGGTTTTATAATACCATAGTAGTACGATGCATTCTATACTTAATTATTTTTTTTTCTAAAGTTTTAATGTATGTCTCATTAATTTAATTTTTTACGGTTAGCACAATCCTATACGTTGCCTTTATTCTTATAAATATGTACTAACATACTTTTTTCTGTTCATTTGATGTCCCTATTGTCTTTAAAATCATATATTAAATAGTCTAATGAGTCAGGAAATAATAGATTGTAGATATTCTAAAATGGCACATTTCAATTATTGTAATTGATCTACTGGTGACTCATATATTGCTAAGTTATCTTTTAGGTAAGTTGTTGATTTGCATGAGTTACACACTTCCATGGTTTTTGATAGGCAAGTTAGTTTTTTATTTTTTGGCAAACTCTTTGGAAATTATGTAGTACCAAAGTATTATTTTTTTATGCATATCACCTACAAATTAATGACCAAATTGAAGTTGTTAATAGAAGTTTAAATGATCTACTGAAATGTGCCAAGGAAAGTCCTATGATTTAGGATCTTTTTTGTTGTTGTTGAATTTACTTATAGCAACTTGATTAGTAGGTCCACTGGTATTAATAATTTTCAAATTTTTTATGGTTTCATAATGCTGAATATGATCTTGCTTATTATGCTCAACATAGAGCTAAAGAATGTGATATTGGTGATTTTATGGATCCTCTTTACGATGAATGCCTTCTTTGAAATTCTTTATGAAACTCCACATAAGATCCATTGGAACCTTCTTTATCTTTGGTAAACTTGGACTCAACACATTTTTACTAGATTTATCTGATCATATTAGTCGTATTTCTATGTGAAGGATCCCATATTTTTTTAAGGCACTTTTTGAGCTTCTTGCTTTGTATAGTCTTGCTCCTCTTAAGTATTTCCCTTTTGAGGGTTTCTTTGTTCCCACAACACGAAAATGACATTTATGCTCTTCTTGGTAACGGGTTTGTAAGCACTCTTGATGCTGAACTCTGTCATTATTTTGTCTTGGGGAAGGATCGGCCCATTTCTGATGCCAAGTGGCTTTTTGAAGATGAGTGCAGGAGGTTGAACTTGCATATTTTGTAGTCATACTTATAGTTAACCATGATAGAGCCATGTTTTTTCAAGTGGAGGGGGAATGATGGGGATTGGAACGTTTATCTATGCAATTTCAAATACAAATATTTAAGGCGCAAGCAGAGTGGAATTAAATTGATATTTCCATTTAGAGGGGATTATTTTGTTTCCTTGTGTGCATTGTAATTACTTAGGAAAACAAGGTATTTTGTTTAAATATTTTTCTTGTATCTGTTGTTTAGGCAAGCATCTTTTTCTTTTTTTTATAGGCTGAAAACTATATAGTTATAGCCCTATTGCTTATCTTTTGGTCAACTTTGATGAATTAATAAAATGATCATGCACCCTAATTCTTTCTTGTTCTTCTTCTTCCCTCATTCTCTTCCTCTCTACTTCTTACATTTCTTCTGTTTTCTTCCTTTTCACCATGCCTGTTCTACGTCGGAAATCTTGTTTGTAATTAATCATGAAATTTGTAATTAGATCTTAACTGTCGACTCTATGAACATTATAGGGACTGTTGGTATACACTATCTCTTCTAATGCTACTTCATTGTTCTTAAAGCTCATCATTGGCATCTTCAATGGTAGACCTTGCACTCTGGATTAGAACTATATTTGCAAGGCCCCTCTCTCCCATAACTTGTGGTTTTGGGAAATTTTAGTGTGTGATGGGTGATATGGTGAAAAGATAATTGTGATTGACTACTACATTGGCTGTGGAGTTTCTGTTTGTTTCATGGGCCAGATGCAAAGTTCTCTTTCATCTTGGATCATAAAATTGGTACTTCTGGTATTTTGTTTAATTCTTGACCTGCAATTTCCACTCTCTTTTTTATATCTTAGGTCCTTGACAAGCACAATGATACGTGATTAGGTTCTGACAGATTTTATGCTAGCAGATGTAAATAGGTTGTTAGTTTCATTGCATTAGCCAGTTTAGTTGTCTACCGTTCACTTTTTCTCATTTTGACAGCATTGTTGACTGTCAGTGATGATGAATTCTGGAATGGAGTTTCTCCAGTTGAATTTGGTACTTTGCCTGCACTTCAGGATGCTGTTGCTGTTGTTGGATACCCAATTGGAGGAGACACTATCTCTGTTACTAGCGGTGTTGTGTCACGAATGGAGATTTTGTCATATGTTCATGGATCAACAGAGCTTTTGGGTTTGCAGGTCTCGTACCTAGTGGATTAAATTTCTGGAATTTAGTCTAACCTGTCTATTCTCATGTGTCAAATTTCTGGAATTTTCTATAACACCATTTCATTTCTAGTAAATGAACGATGACTTCTTGTCTATTTTATGGTACAGATAGATGCAGCCATAAACTCAGGAAATTCTGGTGGCCCTGCCTTTAATGATAAGGGAAACTGTGTTGGTATAGCATTTCAATCTCTTAAACATGAAGATGTGGAAAATATAGGTTATGTCATCCCAACACCTGTCATTATGCACTTCATTCATGATTATGAAAATTCAGGGGAATATACAGGTAATCCACTTATTGCTGCGAAGTTTAGCACACTCAGTTCATGGCCAACCAGCTTATTTTACTATATTTTTGAATCAATCTCTTTTTTTGGAGACCTATAAAATGTTACCTGTTGATGCCATAATGCAGCTGTGCTTTATTACGTAATATCCATTGCATGGAGTAATGTATCTTTGTCCAGCTAACCTGTCTATCCTACATCTCCTATTACTGTTTTGCAGTATTGGGATGCTTCATTTTCTTCGGGACTGTGAGTTGTGTGTCTGTGCTCATATAAGTTTCTTCATTGCAGGTTTTATTGCAACTTTTCTGCTAAATGCATTACTGCCAAGCTAGTTTTCACCAATCCATTTATTGTGTTAAGGAAATATTACTTGTATGAAATTTTCATCTTAAATTTTGAGAGCAAGTTATGCTCTGTATGTCATTCTCAAAGGCATGTCATTTCTGCATTAGACCTTATATGAATGTTCATATTTTTCACATTAAACATGCACTTGTAGTAGCCTTGTAATCATGATCTGTTTGTGTTTAAAGATATTTGTCTTATTTCAAGGAAATCTTAATATCTTCTGGAAGCTATTTGCCTATATCTATTATGCATCAGACACATTTACAGGATTGATTATCCTCTCCTTATGCATATCGCATATGCCTTTTGGCACATCCATACTTTGAAGACTGACACAAAGATACATTTGGTTTGGTCTTTAGTTAATGCTGTGAACTGGCTTGAGGTGTTGCTTTGACATAATTGGCCAGGATTTAGCGACACTTTCACTTTCTTCCTTGTACAGTTTATTATTATCCCTTGATTTTACCAAATTAATTTCGACCCTCTTCCCTTGAAGTGTTTTTGAACTTTTTCAGAATTAAGTTCTAAGCACTATGAAAAATCTATCCCACGGATTGTAGTCAATAAGGCTTGAGGTTATTATCAACTGTAGATTTCTGCTGATTTTATTTACTTTTTGATATTCATATTATGTGATATTATTATTGCCAGATTGTACTTTTGCTTTTGAGTAATATAGTGCTTCAAAATAGTCTAGTTGAATATCTCAGAAGCTTTATCTAATCTTTTTAAGCTTGTCGGCAACATTACACTTGCTATTATGCTCTGGAATTTCTATGACAATAAGCAATTCTCAGACTACTCGTGTGCTTTCCCCAGGTTTCCCTATATTGGGAATTGAATGGCAGAAGATGGAAAACCCTGATCTGCGTAAGGCAATGGGCATGGGTGCTGACCAGAAAGGTGTCCGTGTTCGAAGAATAGAGCCCACTGCACCAGAATCCGAGTTTCTAAAATCATCCGACATTATTCTGAGCTTTGATGGTGTAAACATTGCTAATGATGGAACAGGTGTACTCTTGTACTGTATCGTATTCATTGTCTTTTGCTTACTTAGGGAATGATTTTCCTTTACCTCATCACAATTAAGTCCTTAGTATTAGATAGAGTTCATGAAGCTTTGTGAAGTGATGGATTTAACCACTAGAAACATTAACGGTGGTGCTACGAGTATTGGAATGATGCACATGGGAAACTGCGTTCTTAATTTTTCCTGTGCATCACTTCATAGGTAATCAATTTTTGTATACTGGTCTTGTCAATGTTTTTTTGCTTTTGAATTTTGATGGTCATCGGCTCTTTAATTATGCATATCCATGTTTATGCAATCGGCAGTTCCTAAGTTTGTCCCCATTATGGGTTATTCTTGTTTATTTTAACAATTTTTACTCATTTTTTTGATAAATTTTCGTTTCTTTTTGCCATGTGAAGGTCGGTTTTTTTAACCTTTAAAACAAGAAGGTACACACATATATCTATGTGCGCTTACAATTATGTGTATATAAGCTGCATTCATTAAGTTGGGCATGATAATAACTATTTCTCACAAATTTTGAAGTTACATTAGTCGACCTCTTATTCTTCTATCTTTTCTTTATGTCCCTTGTGTCACTAGCGGAAGTATTGACAGTGGATTTTAATGAGAACCTTTTCTAAAACAACAATCAAATTTGAGGAATGAGGGTCCTAGCTTTTATTGTTTACATATTTGAGTAATTTACTATAAGGTTTACATGTTTATTTTATTTTGTTAATCACATGGGAAAAGCATAGGATGTCCCATGAAGTTGAAACTTTTGATCAATATTGTTAGCCTTCCCAATAATCTGTTATTGACACTTCAAACAGATTATAGAAAAAGGATAATTATTGAAAATACTCGATTCGAGTATTTGGTCTGGGATGTGAAATAAAGTTGATATTTTTATTGAAAATTATTGAGTATGTTAAGTAAAATAATATTTTTTCATATCAGAATTTGTATAAAATGATTAAAAAAATTTATTTATTATTATTATTGTTGTTTTTTAAATAAGTACCATTTTGGTCCTGATTTTGATCCTCGGGCCAAATAGGGAGGGTTCTGACTGCACTAGCCTAAGAGTGCCACATGCACCTTCCCATATATAATGATTGGATTAATGTTGTGAAGAGACGGTTGAATTGTGATAGGCATATAATTTATTATCTTGTTCCTATCTTTAAAATCTTGTGGTTGTGTTCTCATATGCCTTTGTTATGTTTTTTAGTTCCTTTCAGGCATGGAGAACGCATTGGTTTTAGTTACCTTGTTTCTCAGAAGTATACTGGGGAGGTTGCCGTGGTTCAAGTACTACGTAGTGGAAAAATGCATGAATTTAGTATAAGACTAGCTACTCACAAGAGGCTTGTCCCTGCTCATATTAAAGGGAGGCCTCCATCGTACTACATAATTGCTGGATTTGTTTTCACAGCCATATCGGTTCCATATCTTCGTTCAGAGGTGCATATCTAACTTTGACATTAATGAATGAGTTGTCTTTTACTAGAATCATTATTATACTTAGGGGGCGTTTAGTTCAATGTTATTGAGATGTTATGTCATGTTATTTAGAATATTCAATTGATTGATTTCTTGAAAGTTGATTAATTTTTTGATTTTATGATATGTTTAGATAACATTGAATAAATTACAAAATAGTCACTCTTGAATGATATCTAGATGTCACTCTAATTGTGGTAATAGAGAGATGTGGCTAGAATGATTTTCTAATGGAGAGAATCTTCGTGAGAAGAAAAAAATGAATTAACAACTGTCTTCTTTTAATAGATGACAAAAGATGACATTAAATTGGACAAATAATAATTCATAGATTATGTTGATATCTAATTAACATTTAAATAGTATTGCAATTTATATTACATCGAACCAAATGCCTGGACATTTAGATTTTTATTTTTTACGACTTCTTGTTTAACAGGTCTAACTCAACTTAGAAAAAGTTTCAATCATTTAAATGGAACATGTTGATTTTAGATGCCATCCGATTTTTTTACAGGATTGTCGTGCATACAAAGCTTATTACTGGAAAACTGGTGTTCTAAGTTCTAACTAGCCTGCTATAAAAAAAAAAAAGTTCTTACTAGCCTAAAAGCCCCAAGAGTGCACCGTTTCTATAAGATTCTGTTTCCTGTTTTCCATATTATCTAAATTTTAAGACTTGCTAAGAGCAAATTCCATTTCATTAGAATGATACTTAGAAACCTACTGAATGAAACTTCTAGCTTCTGTAAATTCTACTGTATCACCATCAATTACATGTTTCCTTGTTTGTGTGAAGAGTTGGTTGCTGTAACTGTGAGGTTTTTTGACACGTGAGGTTAACTGTCTTTGAAAGCACTTACAGCATTTCCACTATTATTTCTCTGTTGATTTTACTGAGAGTTCTTTATACACATGTTCTGCTTAAATGTTTATAGTATGGAAAGGACTATGAATATGATGCACCGGTTAAATTGTTGGAAAAGCATCTTCATGCAATGGCACAGTCACACGATGAGCAGCTGGTTGTAGTTTCCCAGGTTTGTATACTTATTCTATTTACTATGTCGAGTTACTTTTATACTGTTTTGTGACTTATCGGCAGTAAACCACCTGCTTTATGCATGATTTTATCATATTTCTATGTCATCACCATTACCTTGCTTTTTGAAATACCTCAGGTGCTTGTTGCTGATATCAATATTGGTTATGAAGATATTGTCAATACTCAGGTTGGTTAACTTGCCATTTCTTCAAGTTTATGTTGTAGTTTTGGACTATTTCATATTCGTTAATGAATAGGTGAATCCCTGGAGTACTTGTCCTCACGAGCTAGTTCGTCATTGAAAGTTTATAATGCAGCAATTGTTCAAGATTTTACTTGATCCTTTCAGGTACTTGGTTTCAATGGAAAACCTGTTAAAAACTTGAAGAGCTTGGCGACAATGGTGGAGAATTGTAATGATGAGTTCCTGCAGTTCGACTTGGATTATGAGCAGGTACTTGTCTTCTGTTTGCCAATTCCCCTTTATAAACTAGGGTTTTTCACTATGATCCATGAATTTTGAATCATTGCTCTTAGGTCCTAAGACTAATGTTTTATTGTTGTGTGTTCTTTCTGTCTTTGCAACATTAAATTTATTAAAATTCCTATTTTTCCCTCAAATTAGTTATTCGACAACCATTATGATCTCACCAAATGAACTCATAAATCATTGATAAGGGCATTTTAGTAACTTTGTAAGAGTGAGAAGCCTTTTTCATCACAAATTTAACGATTTCTATCAATTAGTACTAGGGGCTAAGACATTGAAGGACCACATAACAGCAATAAGTTAATCTCAAGGACTTCAAGTGCAATGATTTAAAATCCCTAAGGCTATAGAGACCTATAAGTAATATACCCAATATAATATTGCTTCCTCTTATTCATCAATGTGAGCACATATTGCTCTCTTTGTTGGCAAAATAGATCATGAAAATAATTGGAATGTATGTAAAATGTAAATACTGGGAATCATCTGTTAAATGTGTACATAAGACGATTTTAGTTATGAAAGTAGACGCGTTTCAATAATCTGGACATCAGAGATCGGACAATCCCGATAGAAAACAAAAGCATTTTACCTATGTAGTAATTTTTTTCCGACTGCAGATCGTTGTTCTTCGAACAAAGACAGCAAAGGCAGCTACTCTCGACATTCTTACCACCCATCGCATACCTTCTGCAATCTCTGATGATCTCAAGACCTGAACGAATCTAGTTACATAGTTTTCATGAATAGAATGAAGTATCTAGCATCTTGCAGGGGTACCCTTGTCTCTCAGAAGCCATTACCTTTTGATCTCATATGAATTGAGGGTGTTCCAGTAGCTGAAGCCTGGTGTTTTGATGGTACTTCTGCCCATTTCATGCTCATTAGATCTTCAATAGATCAGTTTATCGGAGTTGGTAGTTGAGTTTCTTGTTGTAGCCACTGAAAATAGATCAGGTATTCACTTTGAGCATGCTGTGATCTGCATTTTAGTTTTAAATAGTATAAGTTTCAATGACAGGCACTGAATATATATATATATATATTTTTATAATTCTTATAGTTATGCATATGGCCACTTAATTAGCATCTTTATAGAAAGTAAACTAGTTTATGATTTCATGATGCAGCTGAGATAAAGAATTAGCAGAACTTTATGATCTATGAAGGATTCCATGTTACCATTTAAAAATGTTTATGATGATGTTATTGTTGGTTGAAGTTGATTATTTTGATGTTGTATTGGTATTATTTTTCCCTTGAATTATTTTGCTTGAATAATTATTATCAAAGTTGATGATCTTAGTTATTTAGTTAGTTGTATTGGTATTATTTTGGCAAGTGATTTTTTTTTTTTTTTTGGAATGGGTGGGAATTCATTGTTGAGGTCAAGGAAGACATGTTTACATTATTATTTTTAAAATATTATTTTATATTTATTCTAATAAAAGTATATTTTAGGATAAATTATATCTAATTTTGTCATAACTTTTAAAAATTAATATCTTATTTTTAATTTCATAAAAATTATTAAATGAGTTTTTGAAGAGGGTAATTTATCATTTTATAAAAATAAATTATAAAGCAAAAACTTATTTGATTTTTTTTAATAAAATTAGGGTTTTAAATTTTTCAAAATTATGATTTTTTAAGATGTTAGATTTTAAGTTAGAAATTTGGATGTAATTTATCGTTAATACAAAATCAAAGTTTGACAAAATTAAACTTCTTAAGTTGAACCCAAAGCAAACATATGATTATTTATGAAATATATGTATTTTATTTAAAAATTTATGTAAACTATGAAATAAAATTAATAATTATATTAAAAAATTATGTAAAATGTGAATTAAAAGAATATTTTTAATTTTTTTTTGAATTTTTTTTTGAAACTCTGGTCAAAACGGCCATGAGCCAAAACGCCACTAATGAAGAATTGTATTTAATTAAAGATTCTAAAAGAATGAAGCCAAGCTCATTCAACGTCGCTATTACTTCAACATCTGTCTTCTTCTTCTCATGAGTTTTTTTGTCTCTTGAATAACACCATAAAAGACTAGCCAAGCATCCATCTCCCTTTCTTTTTTTATTTCATTTTTTTTAGTGGTACAACGCAAATAACATAAAATTAAATCATATTCAATATCCAATTTTTGGTATATAAAATAAACAAACTATAAATATGACAATGAAATATCACTTTATCTCATTTTCATTAAAGATACTAAAAATGATTTCCTTTAATTTTGTTTTTTTATATTTAGTTATGATGTAACGTTCTTTCATACATAGTTTATACGTAAGAAGATACTTTACTTACTGATAATTTTGAAATTGTGGCTTCAGCCATTTATTAAGCATAAAAAGTCGCAAAGAATTTGTCAAGTTATATTTTTCTTGAGAATATTACAAAAATCAGCTGGAATGAGTCTAGCGTAGCTACATAAGTAAGATAATTTATGACATTATTAATATTTCTATTTGCATGAGTACCTGTATTTAGAGGGGAAGATGGATATTTAACTCGAGGACATTTTTTTTATTAAATTAATTATTTATATTAAAGAATCTGGCTAAAAATAAAAATATAAGTTATGGAGATAAAACAAGAGGCACAGCCTAACAATTGAGTTGTACTCAATTCAAGGTTATGTCAGGTAATATAATGGAACGAACCTTGTGATGATCAAACTCACCTTATTTATTTCATTTCGAATATTTTGTTGATAAATAATAAAATATATATTTTAAGGACAATTATATATATACTACTAACATATTTGACATCTAAATTTTTAATATTACATATTTGTTAAAAATTCATATGAAAATTATAATCTTCGTTACATATATGTCACAACTTTTATGATATAAATTGTAATTTCATGTGATTTTTGTGGTAATATATAATATTAAAAGTTTATATGTCAAATAGTTAAGTTTTAGTGACATGCATGTTATTTTCTCTTTATTTTATTGATATATTTTATTAATTGATTTTTAAAATGTATATATAATAATTATTGTTGAACTTATATAATAATAATAATAATAATCAGTAATTTTTATTAAAAGCTAATAGTTATGGTTATAATTATTGGAGATAGGAATAATAGGACATTAGATAAAGAATCAAGAATAAATTTTGTTTAAATTATTTAATATAGTTTTAATTTTTAAAAATTTTATTCCACTATTTTTTTTTGAATTTTTTTGACAGCTTGAATTTCATTTTTTTCAATAACTAGTTCACCAAATACCATTTTTTAACTTTCAATTATATAAAAATGTTTTTTCACAAAAATCTATGCCATGCACACACAAGTTGTACACAAACCAAAATTTGAGAAGAAAAAAATTTTATTTACCAAAGAAAAGAGTTTATAATAATTTTTAAAACCATATTTGGTGTGAAAACCAAAATCAAAACAAAACTAGTACTAGTTTAAATAATAATAATAATAATAAATATTTTTTTTAATTATTCAACACAAATTTTAATATAAAAAAATATTATTTTACTTCGCATACTCAATAATATTTCATATACTATACCAAAATATTCGAATCGAGTATTTTAATTTAAGACGTAAAATAAAATTAATTTTTTTATTGAGAATTATTGATTATGTGAAGTAAAATAATATTTTTTCATATTAGAATTTATGTAGAATGATTTAAAAAATTTATTTATTATTATTATTGTTATTTTTTAAATTAGTAATATTTTGATCTGATTTTGGTTCCCGCGTCAAATAAGATTAAATTATATTAAAATACCCTTTCACAAGCCAAAAGTCAACTTTATATAGAATTTATAAAAAAATATTACAAAATATCTACAATAAATCCAGTAAAATATTACTGTTTATCTACTTATAAAGTAGATTCTCACTACATGATAATGCTCTGATAATATGATTTAAAGGAAAGTATAAAATTTCTCCGAACTCAATTAAGAAAAACTCGTCTAAAATCTTGGGATCTCAAGTTCTAATTCACACTATTATAATTCTCAATTAAGATTAAGTGAATTATTGTGTCTGAAGATAAAATAATAATAATAATAATAATAAAAAACAGACATTCATTATGTTTATCATTTATTATCTCTTTCACTATCATTTTCTATTATATCTTCCACTCTCTGAACCCACCACCATATATATATAGACACGCGTACATGCATATGTGTGTGAGTTGATTTAGCACGTTTAATTTTGACCTATATTATATTAATTGGGCCTTATTTAGTTAATTATTTTAAAAATTAAAGCAATATTTTAAATTTATCACAAATATAAATAATTTTATTGTATATCCAACATAAATTTTACTAATAAAGTAAATTTATTTTTAATTAAATTTATAAATTAATATATTTTCTCAATTATTGAGTCAGGCCATTATGTTAGCTCGCACAATAGAGCTCGCCAAGTAAGCAGTCCGGCCATGCACATAATAGCGAAAAAACGTTATTTTACATTATTTTCATATTTCTTCGCCATTTTGCATCATTCTTTTTTCATCTTTTTAAATTTTTTTATTATATAATATTTTCTTATTATATATATATATATATATATATATATATATATATATATATATACGTTAGTAATGTGAATACATAGTAAATAAAGGTCCATATAAAATAAAAAATATTACATATAATAAAAATAATAATATATTTTGTAGAAATATTTTTGACTTTGCATGAATTTTTTTACTTTATGTTCACAGTTTTTAATTTTATATATGTATATAAATTAAATAAAAAAATAATATATAATAAAAAATTTTATAAAAAACTTTAAAAAAATAATGTAAAATAGTAAAAAAATATGTTGTGAAATATTTTTTTTTACAGTTGCCTATGTAGCATAGTATGCAAGACTCATATATTTTTTTTAAAAAAAATAAATAATTAGATTAATTTGAGGATGCAAGACTCATGTCTCGCCCAATAATGTTTCTCCACGTGGGCCCGTTACCCGCTTTAAGATATCCGTAACCCGCTATAAGATATCCGTAACCCGCTATAATATACCTACGGCAACCCGTTACTCCGCCTTCGTCTTCCCCTTACAGTGATACCAAGGCGGTCGGCGAGACGGCGATGAAGCTATCATCTTCGTCGTCCTACTGCTGTTATTTCGGATCTGCGAGATGGTGACCGCCAGCAGAACTCATGTGATCAACCGCTGTCGCTTATAAATAAAGCGAACCAGCCGCCCTACCTTTCTCGCCTTTCCTCTCTTTCTCTGCTACTTTTCCCTTTCATCCCCTCTCTACCCACTTTCCCTTTTGCTTCCCCTTCTGCTGGTGAAGATGTCTTCTAGCGCCTCGCGGTTCATCAAGTGCGTCACGGTGGGCGACGGCGCCGTGGGGAAGACCTGCATGCTAATCTGTTACACCAGCAACAAGTTTCCGACGGTAACCATTATAATTTCTTTCTAGGGTTTTCTTTGGCTATTGAGTTACATTTATATCTGAACTGATTTGTTTTCTTGTTTTCATGATTTCTAGGACTATGTACCTACTGTCTTTGATAATTTTAGTGCTAATGTGGTAGTTGAAGGTACTACTGTCAATTTAGGCTTATGGGATACAGCTGGTAAGGCCGCAATTGCTGTTTCCTGGGATCATTTCATCTTAATTTAGTTGCTTCTGATCTGTGATTTGTGAGAATCTCTTGACTGTATTGGAGTTTATGGTGATAGGGCAAGAGGATTATAACAGATTGAGGCCTTTGAGCTATCGTGGGGCAGATGTATTCGTGTTAGCCTTCTCATTGGTTAGTCGTGCGAGCTATGAGAATGTGATGAAGAAGGTGAGAATCATTTCCTCATGTATTTATTTTGTGCTTGAACGTTTTTGATATTGGGTTATGTTATGTGGTTATGAATTAAATGTCTACATTTTATGTTATGTTTTTAGTGGATTCCAGAGCTTCTACACTATTCTCCTGGTGTTCCTATTGTTCTAGTTGGGACAAAAATGGGTAAGCAAATAAGCATGCTGTATTCTTTTTTTTTTTCCTTACCCCAAATTTGCAGGTTGGTATTTAACAGTTAAGGAAAAATCTACACCCTTAATGGCATTTCTCTTTAATTCTGTTGAACTCTACTTTCTGTGTTCCTTAATTCAGATTTTGAAATTTAGTAACATTATGAGGATTGGATTTTTTTGAAACCTTCTCTCTTTCTCTCTCTCTCTCTCTCTGTGTGTGTGTACTCAGCTGTCTAATTTTTCTCTCTCTACCGCTTAGGTTCCATTTCTATGCCTCTGTTGAGCTCGAGAGAAAACCCTGAGACAAGGCAATCGCAGAGATACCATGAAATTTTTTTTTTTATTAAGCTATCTATTCCTTTGTCCTGTTGGATCTAATAGATCTTCTAGATCTAGTCTACAAAGGGTAGACGGAAGAATATCAGGTGCTAGAACTAAACAAACATGCAAGAAAACTTAGGAAGTTTCTCCAGGATATACCTTAGATCTACTTTTAGTATAATAGTGTATCTTTATTCAAATTAGGGATAATTACACTTAGGTCCCTGAGTTTAAGGCTTAATATCATACAGGTCCACATTTTTAAAATTATAACATCGGGATCACTAGTTTTTAAAAAAATATCATATGAGTCCTTTTTTATTTTTTTATTATTAATTTTTTTTTAAAATTACCATTATACTCTTACCTCTCTCTCTCTCCACCCGATCCGGTGGCCGCGACACCGTTGGCGGATGCGCGCAATCGCCGCGCCACCCTGCGCGGCCGCCGGATCGGGAGGAGAGAGAGACTCCCCCTCTCTCTTCCCCAAACGCAGGCCTCGGCGGCACGTCACAGCCGGCAAGCAACGACCTGCCGCGGCCGGCC
Organism: Apostasia shenzhenica; assembly: GCA_002786265.1. Lineage (NCBI taxonomy): Eukaryota > Viridiplantae > Streptophyta > Magnoliopsida > Asparagales > Orchidaceae > Apostasia > Apostasia shenzhenica. The sequence goes on along the minus strand of KZ452102.1, from coordinate 680,842 downwards.
CACCACAGGTTGCGGGCCGCCGAATCGGGAGGAGAGAGAGTGGGTCTCCTCCCGATCCGGCAGCCGCACTACCCCGCGTGGCCTCCGGCGACTTCGGGCGGCAGCGCAAGGCAGCCAGCGGCCGCCGGATCGAGAGGAGAGAGAGACTCCCCCTCTCTTTACTTCCCATCCAGCGGCCGCGCGACGTCACGCGGCCAAGCAGCGACTGCGTGCGGCCGTGCGAAACCGCCGGATGCCGCACGGGGTGGCGTGGCCGCTAGATCGGGAGAAGACCCCTCTCTCTCCTCCCGATCCAGCGGCCGCGCCACTGCCCGCGCAGCAGCGCTATAGCGCGCGGCTGCGCGAAGCTTCCCAGGGACCACGCGGGGTGGCGCGTTGACTTCGCGTTGCCGCCGGCGGTGTCGTGGCCGCTGGATTAGGTGGAGAGAGAGGGGTAAGGGTATAATGATAATTTAATTTTTTTTAAAATAATACTAAATAAAAAAGACCCGTATGATAATTTTTTAAAAACTAGGGACCCCGTTGTTATAATTTAAAAAACGTGGAACTGTATGATAATAAGCCTTAAACTCAGGGACCTGGGTGTAATTATCCCTTTAAATTATTCAGTGATCATAAAATTAGAGTTGCCTTATAACGATATATGAAGAACTAATATTTCGTGAGGCCTAATGTATTCGTATCATTTCTGTATTAGATACCAATACTTCCTGATATTCCACTGATATGTATTTGATATGCTATGTGATGTATTAATTTTTTTTTTTTAAATTTAATATTTATTTGATACTTCTCAATACTAAGGATTAGACAAAAAATAGAGCAATCAGTTTGTCTTACACAATAAAAACTAAAAAAAAAAAATTCATATATAAAACACAACCTATACATAGATTTGAACGTTAAAGTTGGGATGACGATACATTAGGCTCACATAATTGAGATCGTAGAGTGCTTCATGTATGCTAATGTTTCGACAGTAAAAATGATTTGGTATTTGTAAGTTGTTGCATCATCAGTTTAGATGTAAATGACATTGTTGTTTTTTACTTCAACTAATACTTTGCGTTTGTTCTGTTGGATATCGATTGCATCTTTTCTTTGCCTAAATCAAGCTAGTGTTGTAAAAATGATAGAACTTTGACCATTTTTATTTTATCAATTTATTAAGTCAGAGACTTGGAGAAAGAACATACATTTATTTTGATTAATTTTGTATATTTGAGTTTAGGTCACAATATTTATATTATTATCAATTATATTTCGTTTGCATCGAGCTAATTAATCTGGGTTTGATTTAAATTAAAATTGCATATATAATCTACTAATATATTTTTAAACTCTATTTCACTTGGATAATTTGTAATAGGCTAGAAAGCAATTAAACAAACTTTATAATATTATTTTAAATTAACTTTTTTTTAAATTCAATGGTTGTCGAAGGAGTTTTTTTTTTAAATTGGATTATTCATAATATTGCTTTTAGCATATAATTAATTTGAAAAAAGGTCAAAAGATATTTTTGAAGTTTATATCAATAAGATGTATCAGTTATTCTAATCTACCATTGAGCTACATCTTAAATTGAAAGTACGATGTATTATATACTTATATATAATAGCTACATCATGACATATATGTATCCTATTTTTTAAAAATTTATCGTTTCGCCATATCCAATTGTATCTTATTTTTGTCGTCATATTGTACTCATGCTTTGTTATAGATTTGACCTTCTTTCTCAATCAAAAGAGTACTTAATTCTGTGTTTGAAATTTTCAGTAAGATAGAGCTACCTAGCAACAATTCAAGTGTTATTTGTAGTTCTTAACTTCTTTTTCTGTTTTTCATCCAGCTCTTACCATCATGAAATGAATAAGTGTTTTTTATTATTTTACTATTATCTTCCTTTAGTTTGAAGTAAGCCGCAATCTCAATTTTATCCCATCTGGCTCAGTGTTTAAGGAACATGCAAATTGATGTATGTCTTAACCACAAATTTTGACGATGTTACATTACTGTCTCATCACTCATTGCTCATTGTGGATGATATCTATTATCATGCTTCTCTGCTATTTCAATCAAATGTAGTCTATGGACCCCATATGCTCAGGAATGATATCTATTATCATTCCAATCACTTCATCATTCAACTTGAATAGTAACTATTAATAAGAAAAAAAAAACCGAAAGATATACATCAAATAAATGCACTTCATTGTAAGTTTATTTAAAAAGATATTAATGGCCAACTAAGAGTAATGTGACCATGTGACCTATGTTATCTACCAACTCTCGTAACAGTAAAATGTTAATCTATTAAGTTTCCCTTAAGTGGTAGAAAGTAAGGCAAATATAGTTTTTTGGACTTCTCCAAATTAAAAAACCAAAAATGACAAATAAAAACAGTAGATTAACATGTTTAATGATCCTTTATAGTAGAGTTAATTTTCATTACTGTCATTCTCCTTTATCCATAAATGCTTACCTTGTGAATGCTGTGGTTGCAGATCTTCGTGAAGATAAACGCTATTTGGCAGATCACCCTGGCATAGTTCCTGTTAGCACGACACAGGTGTGAAATTATTCGTGTGCTACTTTACAATATTGAAATTGGATGTTATGTGATGAGGGGGACTTAGTTTATGTAGGGCACATTGAAAATCACTAACAAGTTTTAACATAAATTCATCACAGATACCATAAGGTATTTGTAAGAATATGACCATTACCAAAAAGTGCGCTGGAGGATAGATAAGATGATGCAAACATCAAGAAGTGAACATAGAGAATGAAGCAAAAAGGTGTAAAAGACTTGGCATCATTACTATCTGTACATGATTAATCATAACATAATGGCTGGAGCAAAAGGAGAAAAGGAAGAGGAAATGATTTGCAAAAGAGTGCAGATGCAGTGCAATAGGAGAAGCCTTACTTTTCATGCACATGCTAATTAAGTGCTGCCATGTGGTATCATGGGACCCACGTGCTAACGGTGTGTTATCTTTGGTGCTTTAAAGAAAATCGTAATCAGTTATGAAAACATATTTCTAGGCACAAAAATTAAGTTTTATGTAATTGGTTTAAAAACATGTTTTTGCACACAGATTTTTTTTGTAATCAATTATGAAAACTCAATTTCTAAATATAAAAATTAGATTTTCATATTCAAGTACGAAAATATATATTTGTGCACAAATATATTTATAAAGAATAAACATTCACATATTAATACCTAAATATGAATATAAATATCAAATATTTAAATACAAATGGCAAATATGAATGGCAAATGCTATTAAAATGTCATTACCTGCAACCAAAATTGTATTAAATACGATTTCAACTCAAAGAGTATTGCAATTGAAATCGTATTTGAATATACTTTTAACTTCGGGAGTATTGCAGAGTTGCTAAATTATATTTGAATATAATTTCGATGTTGTGTGCAGTTGTAACTATCAAAATTGTATTTGAATATAATTATATCTTCACGTGCATTGCATAGCTTTTTGAATTATATTTTAGAAATTATTTTCGAATATGATATCAATTATAGATTTATTAATTCTGTGCTATTGGATGTATAAATTACATTCAAATTGAATTGTAACATATAATTTTAATGATTTTTTACTTATCAATTGGTCTCAAAATTACCTAGAATTTTGAGGCATCAATCATCGTAACATGAACTAATAATACTTAAGAGTAATTTCTTTTTTGAGTTTGTTTGTTGTTTTATTGGGTAGTAATGCATTAATAATTCATGGAATTGAATTAATATCAAAACAATTGAATTAGACTAACAAATTGAACTATGATTTAGTTATCATGCTTAGCATAGTAAAAACAATTGAGTCGATTTGGTCTTCAGTTTGATGTCTAATGCTTATCGATAGAAATGAAAATTGACTTCAGATATATATAAATTATATTTAATTTGATTATAACATGTTATAATTTTTATGATTTTTTTAACTGATGAAATAAACACAAAATTAGTTGAAATTTTAAAACATTAATTATTGTCAAATAATCCAATAATATCTAAGAGTAATTTTTTTTTTAAAGTCAGTTTGTTAGTTTATAGGTAATAATGCATTAACAATTCATAGGCCTCATTTAGTTGAAGTATATTTTTGAAATATTTTAAATTTTTTTAAGATAGAGAGAAAATTATCTTAATATTATGCTGTGAAATAAATATATTTTGTTATTGAGGATTATATTAGACATAAAATAAAGTTGATTTTTTTGTTAAATATGTGTAGGATGTGAAATAAAGTTAATATTTAATATTAAAATTTGTGTATGATAGAAAATAAAGTAAGTTTTTAATATTTAATTGTTTGTAAATGTGAAATAAATATAAAATATTAATGAAATTATTTTTTTTTTGGAGTTTGGAGAATTTTTGGGCTCCAACTAAATAAAGCCATATAGTCAAATTAATATCAAAACAATTGAATTAGATCAACAATTTCAAATATAATTTAGCTAACATATTAAACATAGTAAAAAAGTTGGATCGATTTGGCTTTTAGTTCACTGCTTGATGCTAGCTAGAAGAAATTGAAATTTTAAGGTATCAGTCATTGTAATATGATCCAATAAAGCCTAGAAATAACTTTATTTTCGAGTTAATTTGGTATTTTGTTGAGAAATAATGTATTAACAATTGATGGTTTTAAATTAATATCAAAATAGTTGAATTGAACTGTCAATTTGAAATATAATGTAACTAACATGTTGAACTTATTAAAAATATATTTACATTTTTTCATCTACTAATTAAACTCAAAATTAACCAAAATTGTGAAGCATTCGTGATCTTAATACGATCTAACAATGCATTAAAATAATTTATTTTTCTAGTTTGGTATTTTATTAGCCAATAATGTATTAATGTTTCATATATTGAATGCTGAAAATTTTTAAAAATCGTATTATTATACAAGAGCTAATGTGACATACGCGACATACCTGCGCGTAACAGTGTCAACTTGTCCGCAACATGTCAATCTCTTATTGGACCTGCATAGATTGTACGGGTGCTCCTATTGCACCTAAGAATTTTGCTTTGCAGAAAATGCCAATTTTACGGTTGCATGATTCCCATAGTCTTTGGTTTTTCAAGATAGGATCAAAACTTGCTCAATCCTCCAAATCTCTCTTGGCTTCAGAGTGTTCACGCGTGCATGAAATTTCATTAATTTATCTAAATGAACAATTATTGCATCAAGTAACACATATCCTTATAACTAAGTAGCCTTTAAATATGATTAAATGTGCTAATGTGCAAATCTTGAAAATCTCCCAAGTATGGAAAACATGTTCCCATTAGCTTAAATACCTCTTTAGTGAAATGCAAGATGCCATGTTGTGAATCGAACCTAATGTTGGTGAAGTAGCAAATTTTTAGTTGGAGTATGAAAGTGTACAATTAGAAATTTGGAAGGATCTTACTATGCAAGCCTTCTTTTGAAAAAATAAATTGAGATGTCAACTTTTTATGTTCTTTACAATCTTTTGTACTTCCGTGCACGTTCGCCATTTCGTAGTTATATTATTTGTTTTGTTCTTTAGCTGCTAATTTAATTTTCTCTAGCTTCCACATATTAAAAGTAGAATTATACATTTATGACCAAGTCACATTTTTTCATGGATAAAAAAAGAAAATTTAATAACTGATTACTCATGAGTAAAAAAGACTCATGGCAAAAAGAAAAAGGGCTTATGCAATAATCACTCAGGATGAGAAAGAAAGGCTCAACAAATAGCTAAGGGACTAAAGATGAAACTAGAAACTGTTGATGCTTTGTACTGCCTATTGATATTTATCTATATATAGTAGTAGTTCTATTGCTTTTTTCCCTTTGTCTTTGCCTATTGAATCAATCCCTGATCTCAGGGAGAAGAATTGCGTAGGCAGATTGGTGCAGCATTTTATGTTGAATGCAGCTCAAAAACGCAACAGGTTAGCTGTAGAAAAACATTTTATATTGGGCATTTTATCTTGTTTAGTACATGAATTCTTAACTAATTTATAGATGGGGCAGCTATAAAGATGACATTAGAAACTGATAATATTACAATTAAGTTCTTGAATCTTATTATTTTTAGGGTCCATTACATATGTCACCTCTAAAGAAATTTTTTTTTACTTGTTTATATATTTATTTATTTAACGCGCCGTTGCCGGGTCCCAAGTCCCGGATGAGAAATGCGGAGGGTTGCGTTAGGTAGTCGACAGCCAGCGTAAAACTTGTCGAATCAATCATGACATGAATCCTTTAGAAAATTGCGTTAAAGCTAGGGCGTTCCCTGGAAGCAACGCGCTGTAATTGCCTGAATACAGTGAAAAATGGGCAAGGGCCGCTTGCATCGGCGCCCGGGTGAGTGAAAAAATGAGCAAGGGTCCCCACAATGGACGGATGCGGGTAAAGAAGCTAGTCCATCATAGAGACTCAAGTCAGTAGGATTAGATTAAGAACTTGGAATATAGGAAGCCTGACGGGCAAGCAATGAGTTGGTGGATATTATGATTCATAGAAAGATTAATATTTTGTGCCTGCAGGAAACAAAATGGGTTGGAGAGAAAGCTAAGGAAATTGATGGCCTAGGGTTTTTAAACTTTGGTACTCTGGTAAGAATAACAATAAGAACGGAGTGGGTATAATTCTGGATAAGAGCTTGAAGGTCATGTAGTGGAAGTTAGAGAAATTGTGATAGAATTATGGCTTTAAAAAATTATAATCAATGGAAGATTTTTAATATTTGTAAGTGTGTTGCTCCCCAAGTTGGCTTAGATGCGAGCACAAAGGAAAAATTTTGGAATGATTTTAGAAAGAGTTAATACAAGAGATACCTCAGGAGGGAAAGATTAATTTATGATGGAGATTAAATGGACATGTTGGACGTGTTGCTGAGGAATTTAATAATACCATGGTAGGATATGGTTTTGAGAGATAAATGAGGAGGGTAAAACTATTTTGAGTTTTCTTCAGCATATGATCTTGTATTGCTAAACTATTATTCAAGAAGAAGAGAGGAGCATGTTATCACGTACAAAAATGGAACTTCAAGAACTCAGATTGATTATTTTCTTATAAGGAAACCGAGATCGCTTGGATTGTAAAAATTGTAAAGTCATTCCAAGTGAATGTTTGACTACCCAACATCGATTAATAGTTTTAGATTCCGAGATAAAGTATTTGAGAAGAAATAATAAGTCAAATCCTATCCTCGGACTTCGATGGTGGAATCTAATAGAATGAGAACAAATGTGATATTTAAGAAGAAAGTTCTAGAACTTGGGCAATGGAATATTAACGGGGAAACTGATCTTATGTGGTTGACAGTTGCTAACTGTATTCGTAAGGTGCAAAGGATGTGCTGGGAGAATCCAAAGGAATGATTCCAAAATAATAAAGATACTTGGTGGTGGAAAGATGATGTACAAGAAAAAATAGGAGAAGAAGATTTGTTATAGAGATTGGTTTTAAAAAACAAAAATAATGATAAGTGGGAGAAATATAAAGTGGCTCGACGAGAGTCTAAGAAAGCAATAGGCAATGCAAAAATATGACTTTTGAGGATTTATATAAGAAGCTAGACACTAAAGAAGGAGAAAAGACAATTATAATAGATTAGCCAAGGCAAGAGATAGAAAAAACTAAAGATTTAATTGAAGTAAATGTATTAAAGATGAAATCAAAGAGAGTACTTTTTATGGAAGAAGATATCAAAATAGATGGGATGAGTTACAAAAATTTCAACAGCTTTTCCAATGAGATTGTGAAAATTCAATGATTTACCAGAATTCAGCACCTAAAAAAGAAAGTAAATTATCTCTTAACACATTCCACGTATTAGTAAAGCTGAAGGTCTTGGAAAGCTTTAAAGAAGATGAAACATAAAAAAAGCAGTTCTAGGGACCGAGATAACATCCTAATTGATGTTTGGCAGTGCTTAGGAGGATGAAGGATTTTCTTGGCTTACCTAGATTGTTTTAATAATGATTTTTTGAAGCAAAAGGAGCCAAATGAATGGAGAAAGGTATATTAGTACGCCTATTTATAAGAACAAAGGCGATGTACAAAAAATTGGTGCCAAATTATAGAGGAATAAATTAAATGAGTCATACTTTAAAACTTAGGAGAGGGGGTTGATCGAACAAAGGTTACGCACATAATACTATGGTATTCAGAGAATCAGTTTTGGTTTTATGCCAGGTAGATTCTACTATAGAGAGCCATTCAATTTATTAAGTAAGTTTAATGGAGGAAATTTTAAGAGAGAAAGGAAACTTACATTTGGTTTTTATTGATTTGGAAAAGCTTATGATAAAGTCTCAAGAGAAGTACTTTGAAAATTTTAGAAAAGAAAGAAGATATGCACTTATATTCAAGTTATTAAAGACATCTTATGGAAGGAGTGTTACCTCTGTATCGGGACACAGAGGTTGACTAAGATTTTCCTTATTACAGTTGGATTACACAAGCTCTGGCTTTAAGTCCGATCTTTTTGCTTTGATTATGGAAGTCAGGACTTGACATATCCAAGATGAAGTTGCCTTTGTGTATGCTCTTCGCAGATGATATGTCATATTTGAGAAAACTAAAGAGGGAGCTAAAGCGAAAACTAGAGCTTTGGAGAATGCTCTAGAATCTAAAGGTTTGATCTCAGTAGATCAAAAAACTGAATAATATGGAGTGCATCATTTATGTCAAGAAAGAAATACTTATATGGAGATGTGACAAATTGGTGATCAAATTGTCAAAGAAGAGTGAGCGCTTTAGACTACCTGGATCAAATTATACAAAATTGAGCGAATAGATAATGACGGTTATTAGCAGGATCCAAGCAGGCTGGGGTAAATGGAGAAATGCTTCTGAGTGTGTTATGCGATAGAAAATCCCATCCCAAATTAAGGGTAAATTTTATAAAATGTTGTAAGACCCAGCCGATAAAATATGGTGCTGAATGCTGGCTCTGCAAAGAAGAAACATACAAATGAAAATAAATTTTGCAGAAATGAGGATGTTAAGGTGGATGTGTGGATATACACGAAAGGATAGAATGAAAATGAGTATATCCGAAAGAAAGTGGTGTTGCACCAATTGAGGATTAAACTTAGAGAAAGTCGGCTTCGATGGTTTTGGACATCTAAATCGCAGGCCAATTGAAGCTCCAGTTAGAAAAATTGAGTTACTGGATTTTGCCCATGTACAAAGAGGAAGAGGGAGACCAAAGAAGACATGGCAAGAAACTATAAGATGATCTTAGTTACTTAACTTAGATAAGAATTTGGTAACTGATAGAGCGCAATGGAAACAAAGGATTCATGTAGCCGACCCCACCTAGTGGGATTAAGGCTTGGTTGTTGTTGTTGTTGTTGTTGTTGTTTATATATTTATTTATTTAACCTTAAACTTATATATTCACATGCCATCCCATATTTTATATGTAAAATTATAAACCGCACTCTATCAAGTAGGGGAATATCTGGTTTTTTATCTTATTTTCATTGATATAAAGTAGTGCAGTTCATAATTATACATTCAAAATATATGGTGACATATATAAATATACAAATTTTAAGGTGAAACGGTACAAATCCCTTTCTTAGTGGTGACATATATAATCCCCCTTATTTTTATAGATTACACAAATAAACCATAAAGTTACATCTTGCCTAGCTTCCAATTGGTTTCAATTTTTGCAATCTTGTGTGCTCTTTTTTACTGTTTGCATGCATAATATATTGTTCATATACAATTGAGTTTGTAATCATCGATTGTTTGACCTAATGTTTCTAGAAAAAGTATAATTAACTTGATAATCGAATATAAGTGAAATATTCTTGGCATATTTATCAAAGATCAATTATAATATTTCAGTTCTGTTTGTGTTGTCTGTTTTGGTATTTATTATGTAATTGTCTTATTTGTGAGTGATTTTTCTACTTTTCTCTCTATTGTATACTACCAAGAGTTGTTTTTTTGATATTTACTGCCAAGAGTTGAAATGGTTATTTTCTATGAAACATTTTATGTCTATTTCATCTTTTCCTTTTTAAATTCATTTCTGCTGAGATTATAAAATCTTCTTTTCGTTGCTAACTTAATGTTGAATCTCATTCTTGATCTACAGAATGTTAAGGCTGTCTTTGATGCTGCAATTAGGGTTGTTATTCTACCTCCTACAAAGCAGTCTAAGCAGAAAGAGAAGAAGAAAAAGCGCAGACGTGGATGCTCAATATTGTTAGTAGATGCCAAAAGTTCTTTCTTTACCATACCTTTGTTTTTCAAATATTTGTTTCGCCATTCTATCATGCCATATCCCCTCACGCACATACACACCTGACTAATTATACTAGTTTTAATTTGTAAGCAGGTAGGATTAATGGCATTATGTCTAGAGGGGGTGAATAAATGCTATAAGGAATTAAAGCTCTTTTATAAAAACTTGAAAACAAATTAGTAGTAACATGACAATATGAAATGTGGAAGCTAAAATAACCATTACACAGATATTATATAGAGGTAAGAGACATCCAGAAAAGCACATGACATTTAATATTGTTCGGCACATCCAGTGCCTACATCTACACCACTGTCTCTCACATAAAGATCCTGAAATCTTTCAATAATCACTTAGGTCTCCTTTCTCACTTTGGTAATGGAGAAACTCTTACACTGAGTCATCAACACTTCTTCCTCCACTATGTTTCACTCATTTAGTCATCTTCACCCAGAAGGTTTACAAGTTTCACACAGAAATGCCCTCACGTAGAAGTTTTTTATAAAAAAAAAAAACCTTCACACAGAAAGTTTTCTAACACCACTCAACGTTTTCCTCTCAAATAAAAAGAAACTAGAGGAGAGATATAGAGAAGACATTTAGGATGACAAATACAAAGTGAATTACTTAGATCAGCCTTTGAATCTGTAGAGCACTAGATGAATGATCTCCCTTAGAGCACTTGAGCACTGAGCACTAAAACCAACCAAAAATCACTTTGGAAACTCTTTTAAATTGATTTTATACTACCCCAAAATAGAAGGAAACAGTAATGTTCAGATGGCAGGGTTTTGGTTCTACCAAATATGGCTTGTTCCAACCAAAATTCAAAAACGTAGCCAAAACAAGAACTGTCGCCTGAACAGCTTTAGTCAACCAAGAAATTTCTGGGTTCTGCCTTAGTTCAACTAGCCTTTTATCCCACGGTTGTTTTGTCTTGGTTCAACAAAAGCAGAAATAGTAAGGCAAAAAGTTCTTAGCTCTCCAAACTTGAATCAAGTAAACTTGGACTCGAACCAACTCTCCCTAACAATTCCCTAGTGCTCAAGACTTATTCCACCATAGTAATGCACATTCATTAGGTGACGTCACACATTTTCTATCCAAAAGAACCCAAAATAAAATTGTCTTTAAAAATGTAGTTCTTGGGCTCTTAACTTGGCTTAACTTGCTTTGGTATTTGACTCTTGTAGTGTTGTTCCCTCTAGCTCAAGTTCGTCTATTATATAAATGCTTTGTTCTACTCCAAATTCTAGCTCACTTATCTTCATTCCAGACCAATCTTAAGCTTTCCTTTTACCCTTTCAGGTTTTCACATAGCTATTTAATCTGCAACAAACAAATATTTGAAGATCCATTAGCACCAAGACTAACTTAAATTGATGGACAAACATCAAAACCCATTCGCACAAGGGAGGAACTAATATCTTCCAACCTTCTCCCTAAAGCATTTCTTGTCTGTGTTATGGCCTCTTTACTTTTTTCCTATCAATTCTCCTGTTTTTGTTTAATTTCATTAGCTATTTGTGCTTTATGACATCATTTGAAATTACTGCTTAGGATATTGCTGGTTTTTACTCTTTTACATGCTAGTTTAAGCTTGAGTATTTAATATAAGTAGATATAAAGTTTCATTAACTGAGTTGACAGCGCTTTTGAGCACTCACCATGGACACGATATTGGTCCATACTATGTTTTTGGATTGGCATGATGCCAGTCGAGTGGCTTTATCAGGAGACTTTCACACATGGAGCACTTAACTCTGAGCAAACACCATGGGTGCAACTTGTGGGTGTAATATTTGTTAGATGAGGGAAAGGAGAGAAGATTCTTTGCCACATTTACCTAGGATGGTGGCGTGGCAAAGAATTTGCTCTGGTATCATGCTGAAAGATATTATACTGATAGGATTGTAATAGATTTTTGGAATTAGGTCAGCAGAAAGAGGACCTCCTATTTATAGTTCAAGATGAGCAAAATAAGAAAACTCGAAAATTTAAAAATAAGAAACAAGGAAACTACTAGATAAAGAAATAAACTAAAATCTTCCAATGTTATATAGGAGGTTTAAATAAGAAAACATGATATCAAAGAAATATTAAAGAAAATATTTCAACATTAGCACAGATAAAAAGATTCAGAGGATTGTTTCTAGTATACACTTGGAAACGATTTCTGTAATATAAGCTTTAATAATGAAGCATTTTTGTGGGGAAAATGAAAGGACTAATATTTCAGTAGAAAAAATTAAGTATGAAAGCATGACTCTGAAGAAGGGGCTCTAGTTAGAGAATTTGATCTTCATTTTGGTCATCATCATAACCATCATTATCCGGTCTCATCCTTGCCATTTTGGATTGTCTATGCGAATCGAATTCTTTAAGCTAGTCATTCTTGTTTAGCATTATATATAGTTTCATTGAGCTTCCAAAATGATTGTGTTGGTTTTCCATGACGATGGACTGCATTTGGATTCTACAAGCACATTATGAAAAATGAATTGAAAATATGAATTTAAGAATTAAATATACAGGACCGTCATAGCTACTCTGGAGTCATAAAAAATAACAAAACATGCTTTTGATAGATCCGCTGAGAATAGCCTAAAAACAGCAGTACTTTAGATTATATTTAAGGAAACAAAGGTGAAATATTTTTCACAAAAGGTGAAAGAATTAATTAGCTGGCAGCAAATTAACTTGTGAAAAATATAGAACTGTTATCCTATGTAGTTCTAACATAAGACGCTATTAATAAGCCAGCGAGTGGAAGCATGAATAGATCAAAGTCGTGTGAGACATATATTATGTGAAAATTCAAATAATTCTCTTTTTTGCAAAACATCTTAGTGTTGCGTATTTTTGAAATCTGCCTTTGGTACAAGTCATATTTTAGAGATAAGGGATATCCATGTTTGTTGCCTGATGTATCACTGTGATTCAGCACAAGTCATACCTACATATACGATTTATTCTAGAAAGTGATGTATTGTTCGAATTTCAAGAAAGTGATGTATTGTTCGAATTTCAAGAAAGTGATGTGTTATGATATTGAACATAGTTACTGTTTTGCAATAACAAGATTTTTAAGTAAACAAACTTAATATTTTATGCTTGCAATGCTTTACTTATCATATTAGAGTTTTTATTGTTATAATATTACCATGTTTCTAAAGTGTATACATGTTATTTCTCACAAAATCTCGTGCACAAACAGTATAGTGTTCATTTGGTATTTAAAATATAACCACAACAACGAGAAGTCTAGAACAACAAAGTATAATTTTGAACTATTTGGGATCAACTACATGGAAGCCTTTTCTCTATGTAGTTCTACATAAAACAAACCTCTTTCAGTGCAAGTGAATGGATACATGTAAAACAAACCTCTTTAAGTGCAAGTGAATGGATATCATGTAAAATAACCAAATCCTATGTCGTTTTTTGTTTTCCCCACCCTTTCTCCATTGCCATTATCTGGACCTTCTCACATTTATATAGATCAGAGGTTGATAGTGAGCATGGCTAAGCTACTTTAAACATCCCTCTTTCGTGTTATTTCCTTATAGGTTTCACAACCATGCGGTTCTACGAAGTCTGAATTGAAACTTTCTGTTCGCTTTCCAGCTATCATGAAACTTGACAAATTTTATCAAAAAATCTATTGCTTAACCAATGGTGCAAAAAAAGGTAATAGAAAGAAGATTGTCACAAATATAGTGACAAATTTTTCTATTGATAGCTCCAGTGCTATTATTAGTGGCAAAAGTTAATGTCTCACAATCTATTACAAATAAGTAATTTTCTTGTGGCAATTCGTGTCTTTACTAGTCTACTTCCATCATTATATTGGAGACAAAGTTGGTATCACTTTTCCTGTCACTACATGAGGATTTATAATCTTGTTACAAATGGAAGCTTTTATCACTGTTTGCATGTTTATGATTTACATGTCCACATTTGTAATAGTTGAACAACCTGTGCATGTCTTATTATACAAATTTCATGCTAGCATATTGATATAAGTTACATAAAAATATTAAGAATATTAGTATATTTCATCACTTGTTAAAATCATTAATTTGTATTAAACAAGTACTACTCAAATACGTAAGGTTTGTAAACATTATACTACTACAATATGACTATAATATGATGAATGCTCAATTAGAGTCATCAGAATAATTTTCATTGTCTTCCCTATCTCTACCTTTCTCTTCATTATCATTACTTCAACCCTTAGTCTCTTTTGTTGATCGATTTGAGAATACTATTTATGTTGAGACAGTGCTGCTTTGAATTTTTTTTCATCTCGTTTAATTCTTGAGTAGATGGTTGCCACTAGAATTTGGACTGCTTCTTTCAACTGTAAATTTTGAAACCTGGTATGCAAAAGAAAATCAAATCTACTTTGTCAGATTAATGATTTTGAAGGCATCAGGAACTTTTTTTTTTAAAGAGCTTGAATAATCTTAGCACAGTTGTAGATTACAGATGTAAAAGAACAATAAACGTACCCTCAGAAAATTTTACACCATTGAATATCAAGCTAGATACACCAATGTATGCTTCCAAAGCCAAACTTCATCAAATTCTTGAAAAATCATATATGAAAATGTGGCTTGGCAATAAAATATGACTGCAGAGAAGTGTTAAATAATTATTATTACAGCGGGAAAATTGGTTTTCAGCATGTTTAACGTATTATAATCATTATCAAATATTGGCAGTTGGGTATTAAATTACTATGGTAAACGGTCTTGAAGGCTTGAAGCTATTAGATTGTTCCTTCTCGACCCTGCTTGTCCAAGAGTTTATCATAAACAAATTAAATGTATGTTTGATAAAAATGTTAAACAAGTTTGTCAATTTTCTAATGGCAGAAATTCCGCGACAACTCACTGAAAAAGTGATAGTATGATGGGGAAAAGTCATTTCCCTCTAGCAGAAATCTTGCAAATGAAACAATTTAATAGACTTCCATGGTAGAATGTAGTATATGAGCATAAATGCAACATAGCTTTATACCTGTACTATTTCATTGATTAACTTTGTTCTCCACAACCAATGATAGAACAATTTCTTTGATAAGTATGGCTGGAGAAAGAGTAGAAGAACAGAAATGCTTGGTATGCCCCATAAATGACCTAATTTTGAATTAAACTAAGATTCCTATATGATATTATTTCCACTTGGATAAGAAAGTGGTAAAATTTTAATTAGGGACTAATGGAGCACTATTAGCTAATAATTAACAAAAGAAACACCATTTAGAGTCTGGCTATGAGTTTAGCTGTCATAGCCAAACTCCATTGGAGCTTGGCGGGCGTCCACTAGGCTCTAGTGCTGCATCCATTTTAAAAAAATTGTAATTTTTAAAATTTAAGTAATTTAATAAAAAGTTAATAAAAACTAAGTTAAATTAACTATTTAATTTAGAGTAAAATTATTTATATATTTAAAATTTAATATTTAACTAATAATTTTATTTTAATAATAATATTAAATATAATTATTGACAATGAACCATTATGATGATCCGAACGATGACTCATCAAATGAGTTTGTTTCTGTTGATCCACCAGAGATTATGAGACGGTAACATCAACCTTCTAATGCTTATACTTCCTAGGAGCAATGTGAT
Organism: Apostasia shenzhenica; assembly: GCA_002786265.1. NCBI lineage: Eukaryota > Viridiplantae > Streptophyta > Magnoliopsida > Asparagales > Orchidaceae > Apostasia > Apostasia shenzhenica. The sequence goes on along the minus strand of KZ452102.1, from coordinate 664,890 downwards.
CGGTCACAAGAGAGGTTAATATTGATAATTTGTATTTTCTTATTTATTTTTGTTGTGTGAAAAAACATTTGACAGAAATTTCATTTATAGGTTATTGTTTATTAATGCTATAAATTTTTGCAATATCTAAGTGCAATATATGTTTATTTGTATTAATTATTTTAAATTTTTGCTTGTCAATGTTGTAATTTTTATTATGGAAGTACACTGAAAAGTTTATTGAAAACTAGTGTAAATTCAATAATTATATTTAATAATTATTATTAAAGTAAAATTATTAGTTATATATTAAATTTTAAAATTTATTATTAAAAATTCTAACAAATTTTAATATATAAATAATTTTACTTTAAATTAAACAGTTAATTTTAACTAAATTTTATTATTATGGAATTATTTAAATTTTAAAAATTACAAAACACTGTCGTTAGGCTCCAACGTTGTCTCGCTCGCCAGGTCTCTACCTAGAACGTGGCACTCCAACGGAGTCTAGGTAGAATTGCCTAACTCCAAATTGGAGTTTGGCACATGCCTAGCTAGACTCAAAACGGTGCTTCTTTTATTATTAGTTAATAGAGCTCATTAGCTAACAAATTAGGGATTAATGGCTCTACTTAAAAATTTGCCTAAAAAAGTTAGTTTTGCTTATGTGGCAATGATGTAATATGTGAAATCCTAATTGGCTTCAATTTCTGGGGTTATTTATTGGGGGATTTGTAGTATTTTAAAAAAAAAAAGAAATGACATGAATACCTATTGATTGTCCATTTTACAATCTTGACCTAATTAGAATATATCCACAATTTAAAATTTATATTTGAATTATGAATACGGAATGGAGAAGGTAGCCTGTTTTAGTGGAAGATTTTTCTAGATGTGTGGATTTCTTAATCTGAAGTTGTATAGAATGCCTGCAGTTCTTCTTTTTTGTTTATTAGCTATATATGACCTGCATGTTATTGGTTCATATCTGTCAACACTCAACAGATTTAAGGAAATTATACATTTTTTTATGATTATCTTTTTTTTAGTATCTTCAGATATACATTCACTTCTGTTTCCAAAGGTTCATAACCCTCCTGTTATGTCAACCACCTTCGCCTTTTGATGAGAAAATATTACTAGTCTTAGACACTTTACAAAGTTGCGAAAGGATTCAACGTTTGTGATTGTGACGTAAGAGTTATGATGTTGATGTTTTATGAACCAAAATAATAACTGAAAATGAAATTTTCCTTTTTGATTTATATTAGATTATAGGCTCGATTAAAGTAAAAAAGGCAGCTTAGGATCAGTGACAGGAAATGCATCGACGATGAACAATAGACGCCACTTGACAGCAAAGCAGACAGAGTGGAAGATGGACGGATGGTATGGTTGGCCTCTCCAAATCGTCTGACCTCACAACAGATTGTCTGAGCGGGATTAACTAAATGGAGCGCAAGATGGTTAAACTGTCCGGTTGGCCTGACTGGATAGTTTGATGTACTTCGCCACATAAGTAGGTACACATGTACTAACAGTAAGTATCCGTCTAGAAAAGTGGGTGTGGCTTGAGATTAGGTAAGTATCACATGAACTCACATCCTTTTCAATTGATACCTACTCAATCTTAAGCTATATTTTTTTTTTCTAAACAAATATTTATTGTGGATACATGTGTACCTATTCAAGTGGTGTAGTAGATTGAACCTTTTGATAAAGTATATTGGACCATCCGGTTAGCCCCGCTTAGACAGTCCGTTGTGGGGTCGAACGGTTCAGTGAGGCTAACCAAACAATCCGTTTGTCTTCCACTCCGCTTCGTTGTCAAACACTGTCTACTATGGGGTCCTCAGGCGTGATGCATCGTGGCGCCATTAGCGATCGAACAGCTGACATGGTTCGGTCGCGGCACCCGATATTTTCTCTTGAAACTGATAGCTACTGCTCTCACTCTCTAAAATCTCATTCATGTACAATACTTGTCTGAAGTATCTGAGAAGTGTTGGGCACAAACATGATTACCATCTCATTGTAGTACTTCTGTATTTCATGGGCAGATTTTGTCTATACAGATAGTATGAATGAAAGTGTGTGTTTACACCTACAGGAACATCTTTTGTGGGAGGAAGCTTGTGTACTTCAAATGAAATGTCAAAATCTCTTCTGCATTGTGGATTTCTACCTGCACCTCAATTTCTTCAGGCTGTGCTGGTTCATTTCTGGTTGGTTTCCTCTATTGATATTCATTTTCATGTAGTATTGCCACTGATTTTTGCCTGAAGGAATTGAATTGAATGCCAGTGTAAACTATTACATGTCAATACCATTTGAAATGTAAAGAAATTATAATTCTTTTTGTAGCTTATTAGCTTGTTGAAATCTGTGATTGAATTGTGGTTTATGATTCATCAATTCAACCATTGATATCAAGACCAGTTGAAGAAATCAGGGTATAAGAGTTTCTCATGATCTCTAGAGGGAATTGGACTCAGATGCAATCTAGATATTATTATTTTTTAAATATTATTTATATTATCTAATAATTATTGTTTGTTTAGTTCTACCATTTTTTTTTGTCATGAAGTTAGATCCTTGTATTCTAATTTTCCCTGCATTTTTACTGTTGTAGATCTATTAATAAAAGCGGTGACATCTAGATGTTATTCAATTATTTTATATATTTTTTTTCAATATTATTTAAACATGTCATTAAATTAAATAATTAATTTCTAAAAATAACATGATTAGATTACAATAACATCGAACCAAACACTCGCATGAACACTTAGTGTAAATGCTGCTTTTAGTTTGTAGATTATTTCAGTTAGTTGGAGATTAAAGTTTTGTAATCAACTATTGTCTATAAAAAAAAGAAAGATTATAGCTTCAATGTAAGAAGTTTAATGAAAAAAGAAGGCATTTTATATTTTAATTTCAGGTTAATTCCATTGAAACTTAATCACACTACTAAATGACATTAGCTGTTCATGTTTTTTTTTTTCTTTTTTCTTTTTTTTAAAGCAAGCTGTTCATGTTTCTCTTCTAGTACTGATAGTATGTATAACGACATAGATTTGTAGCTTCAGCATGATCATGAGATCAGTTGGATGATGCAAAATAAGATTACTGTCATTCTTGTAACGCTGCTGAAATTCTTACAGTATTAATTAGTTTTTTATATAACAAGACTCTTAATTTTTTTCACTTAAATATTTTCTTTCTTTTGAAAGGAATTTTCTCACACAGGCTATATATTAAAATAAACAATAATTTCATTAGTGCCTTGTAGAATAATCCAGATTTCATAAGGGTCTAAAATACAAAAACGTGACGCCTAAAAAATTTAACCATTAAAATTATTATTTTAAAAACTTTAAAATATATCTTTAAACATAACAAATATATTTAGTATTTTTAATTACTATTTTAACATCAATTTATATTTTTTTCTTTATATTTTAATCTATAAGAATAAATTTTTAATATTTAAAATTTTTTAAAACAACAACTCAACAATCAAACTTTAAAGGAATTTGCAAAAAAAAAAATTATGCGAAAAATTTTAGAAACATTTTTTTTTTATAAACTTACATAAAATTTTGTGTCTGCCAGAGGGCATGTTTGAAATAACAACTTTAGAATAAATGAGTCTTTATATGCATCACATGCATGCACATATCGCTCACCTAACTTCACTGCACTGCATAATAAATTTAAAGACAAGGATTGCAGAAGTAGATGGAGTTGGGCACAAATCTTTATTTTGACAGGCAGGACAAACTTGATGATAACCCAAAGTTTGGTAAATTTGAAATTGATTCAATTTTATTCGAAGCAAAATGAATTATGCATATTATTGTAATGCTATAAGTTAGCTCAAATCTAACTTGAAACTGAATTGGAATAAGTTTCAATCGAGTCAATCGATCTCACCTCGAGTTTGAAAATTTTCGATTTTGAGCTGAACTCAGCCGCGGAGTAGATGCCAGGCCAAGCACTACATAAGCCTATATAGTCGCACCAGCTCTTTCAGTAAGAACAATCTTCCCCTTTTGCCATCCTTTTTCCATCAGCTCGTCCCGAGTAGCAGAAACTGGCCATGGCTTCCAAGGCTGAAGTTCAGGTGGAAGTAGCTTCCCCTGCAGAAAAATTCTGGGCTGCCATTAGAGACTCCACAGATCTCTTCCCCAAGATCTTCCCCCAGAAGTACAAGAGCATCGAAATCGTGGAGGGAGATGGCAGGGGTGCAGGCTCAATTCGCCTCATCAATTATGCTGAAGGTATCGTCTTCGAGCACAAGTCAACTCCCAGACGTTCTTGTACAAACAAAATTTTTTTGTCGAAAAATTTACATATGCTAAAGAAAACTTGACTATTAACACATTGAATACCCAAAACTTCAGATTTATGCACAGCGCATTTAGATCAATAAAGTGCATATGAAAAAACTTGACTCGTAACTTTGAACAACTCATGAGCATAGGCTTCTAAGTTGCGTTATAGATAAAATGGGCATGATTTGGTTGATGGGTGCAGAGATTCCGCTTGTAAAGTTGGCAAAGGAGAGGATTGAGGCGGTCGACGAGCCAAAGAAGGTGGTGACATACAGTGTGATAGAAGGGGACCTGCTGAGCTTCTACAGGACCTTCAGGCCTACACTTGAGGTGTGTCCCACAGAGAATGGTGCCCTTCTGAAGTGGACTGTGGAATATGAGAAGGCTAACGAAGAGGTTCCTGGTCCTGAACTGATACAGGAGATGGCAGTGGCGACTTTCAAAGAATTGGATGCTTATCTCCTCAAGAACTAGAACAAAGATTGATTTATGAGTAAAACCATCCAACTATATATATTGTGTGTGTGTAAGTTGCAAGGATAAATATAAGTATAATAAAAGAGTGTTTCTTATGCTGTTGACTTCGTTTACTCTCTTTCTATATATATATATATATATATATATATATATATATACGGTGTTGGCTATCATGTTTATTTTTCTCTATCAATCATGCTGATGGAGTGGAGTCTAGAGAAGCCGGAAGATGGATATAACCGAAGAGAGATACCTGAGTGAAAGAATGCACTTGTAAAGGAAAAGGCATAAAGATAGGAGGAGGGAAATAAACAATTAGAAAAACACAACGATGTATGTGATGAAAGAGATACTTCTATGCATATGAATTGAATCAAACAAAGAAAATCAACTATATGTATGGGGGTCGCCGAAGGCGAATACAATATCTATGTAAAGAGTTCAAGAGTACCAGAAGACAAGGAGAAGAGGCAACTTCTGTGTGCCTTCAAGTTTCTTGACAAGTAGAAAGTATTAAAAAAGGTCAAAGAAAATACCTTTTGAATGAGGTAGAAAACACTGTTTACAGATGACTGAATGAGTGTCACATATCCTCTAGTTGATTAGAGCCTAAAAGTGATAGGATATATTTCATATTGTGCAGTAATGACGAAAGGTTGGCTATCTCACACATCCACGACTACCCGAAGGCAACGGGTGTAGGCCGGAGGTAGATGGTTGAAGGCAAACAAGATAATCCATAGGTAGATAAGGCAAAAGGATTCATCGATAATCTGTGCTTCCATATCTTAGATAAATTGTAGAAGATGCTTGTAATGAAGTTCCTGGGTCCAAATGTTCAAAACAGGTTGATAGGATTGCCACATAAACAGCTAGGATTGATGCTCATAAACAATGCTTTTTATCAAGAAAAAGGTAAAATCAATAATAAATTATATTGGCATGCTGATATATCACGTAGAACTAAATTTTCTGAAACAATTCAAGATACACTTTTGTTAAAGGAACAATTTGAAAATGCTAAGTCACCAAACTTGACTAACTTGACTAACTAGAGAAAAGATGCTTATGGACCATGCGACTAGTTAAGTCATATGATCCATGTGATTAGCAAAAGTTATTCATTATAGGTTGCATGGTTCATTCCAATTTTGTTTGCTTTGCAAAATCACTATATTTGAAAGTTGTGGAATTTGATAGTATAGAAACATGGGCACTTTCAATTCCATCGTAACGAAAGAGTAGTCCTATTTTTTCTAACAAAAAGAAAATCTGAAAATTTGGCCATAGCCATTTTTATCTCAGTTTTTGTCTTAGCACCGCCATTTTAATTTTGTGTGGCTACCAAATGTAAAAGTGGAATGGTTGTGAATATCTCAGGCAAATAAAAAATTAATTAATTTTAATTTTGGTTTTTACTAGACCTAACCATTAAATGAGCACACATAAAAAATAAGATGACCAGGTGGCTTAGCTAATGCTCACTATATGAAACTTCGACAGTTTCGTTTCACTGCTATGACCATTAATTATACACATGTTGATGCGAAAAGTAATAAGCTAAATTGAATGATCTACAAAAAAGAGGAAAATAAAAAATGAAGATGAAAAAGGGAGACAAGAAAAACTTTGTGGAACCCGAGTAACTGGAGAAACCATGACACCTTCTTAACGGTTTAAATCCACTAATCAAAATGCAAATACAAATGAGATACCTATTGGTGAGGGTATAGAGGTTGATGAATACACAATTAAGAGACGATGCATTCGTCAGAGATTGATAGGGTGAGTATCAACATTGGGATCTATAATACTAAAAAAAAGAACACATTGAGATCCCTAAAGAGGGGGAGCTTTTTTGGCGAGTGAAAAAAGCTCAGAAATTCACAGTGAGAAGCTCCTTCTCTCTTCCCCTTCCATGCTATTTATAAGGACCTCCGAGGAGCATAATAATGAGCCACCTCTTTGTTGTGACTAGGGCTGGTAACAGCCTCTATGCTGCCAACTTTGATAGTGGGCAACAGGAAATCGTGAGCGCAATCTTCTCAGGAATGTTCTCTTTTTTTATCGGCTGTAGTTCGGGTGGACCTAGAAGGTTCTTGGCAAAAAAAAACTTGATATGCACCCCAAACACTTGGCTCTTTCAACTCGAACTTCTTTGACTTGTGAGGTGAGTCGAATCATCAACTTAGACTAATCCTTCGGTTTGACTCTCCAATCCCATTGCCACATGGATGGTTCATATGAAAGTGGACTTTCCAATATCAACAGTGCATTCAAATGTACACAACACAATTATGGTGCAAAATAAGATCAGGATGTAAAGTTGACTTCAATTTGAGTTGGAATCAATTACTTTTTATTAACCACATCAAACAGAACTCTCGAAATGGAAATCTTTGATATAATGTCGAGACTGACTAGCTCAAACTCAACTCCATGTCAACACTAGTTAGGGCAATCCTCTTTTAAGTAAGATCATGATTTGAGCCCATCATCGAGTCAAACTTCGGTTTTCAATTTTAAGCTGAATTACATTCGAATAAATTGAAGCTGTTCAATTTCGAATCGAGTTGAATAAAACAGAATTATTAAAGTTACTTTTTGAACAAAAGTAAGGTTTCTTGCATGAAAACCATGATCCCAAGTATTCTTGTAAGAAAAGCAAAAATAAAGATGATCAGGAAAATTTGCATGATGCCTTTGGAATATTGTGACAAAAGATACAAATTACACAAAAAAAATCTTATTTATACATGAATCACCTACAGATTGCAGCAAAATAATGCAACTATGAGTAACCACAATCGTTAAAGAGACAATCATGGTATTACATTTTCACATACTAAGGCCTCAGGAAAATTTAAAGTTTTTTAGAAGAAAAAAAGGGAAACCCGTAAGTACCCTAAAATGATAAGACCATTCCCAAACCAGAGTTACAAATGGGTTAAAAGGAAAGAAGCATTGATACCTCTTTTGTGATCTGTACAAAGCCACTGCTCATGTCTCCTTCAAAGCCTCTTTCTGGCAAGAAGAACCATTTCTTCACCTGTGGAGAGAGCATCCACACTTGGCTCGAATTCGAAAGACCAAGCATCCCATTTCAAAGCAGCGAGATATCTTCGGAGGTAATTCACAATGGACGTCTTATCTCGAATGATGACAAATCCAAGCGGACGCAAAATTCGATCCATCTCAATGAGGAGGTCTTCCGGGCTACAACCCTGTTGCTCTATGTTAGAGAAGATGAGCCAAGCGTGAAGCAGATCATATGTTCTTGGGTATGTAGAGAAAGACTCACACCTACAAATATGGATATATTGCAAAGAAGAATCAAGAAACTGAAATATGCCGATTTAGGGTATAATTAAAATTGTATCTATGTTAGCAGTTTCAAGGTATAACTAGTGTTAGTCTTAGTTAAGACTCATCCTTAAGCCAAACTACTTATCTCAATGTTTAGACTTAAGCATCTAAGTTTTTTTTTTTTTTTTCAATAGTCTTAAACATCTAAGTTTTGAAACTTAGTTAAAACCGACAAAAAAATATATATTTTTTATCCGATATCACTTGCAATGAGCTTAAATTAAAGCAAAAGTTAGTATCTAGAAACAATCAGCCCTTACAATTCTATAACATGTTATACCTTTAAAACGCAAAGTAAAGCATTGTCATCATTGAAAACGTTGTCCTACTTGGGATAAGATTGCCTTTGAAAATCAGTTTTCAATAATCGTTCAAATTTATGTTAACAATTCAAGCTTACAAGTAAGATAAAGAAATAAGACTTTTAATATGCAAATGAACCTTGTATCATCATCATCATGAACAACCTCAGCTCAACTATTCGAGATTGCTCTCATTATTCCCTTCCAACAATTAATACTGTCTATTGTTTCATGTAGTATTAATTTGTATTCAAGTAACTTGGGCTGTTATTTACAGGACTGAAACCCACTTGATACATCTTATTAAAAGAATAGATGTTCCCACATCAAAAAAAGAAGAAGAACAGGTGTTCCAGGCATGAATTTGTATCCAGTCTCTTTCGTTCAAAACTCAACTTGCTCAATTAATTGTCCAAATCAATTTCAGTGTTCATCAAAGTCAACCAAAGAAATAAAATAAATCGAGTCAAAACAACTTGATACTCATACAAATATGTATTGTTTGTTCCATTATATGAAAGTATACATTAGATATGTAATGTATGGACTTGTTTCACTAAGAGAGAGAAAGAATAATACATATATGCATCTTTCCATTTGAAGATATATATGTTAGGCTCAGGAGAGGGGAGATCCATCAAGTGTACCAGACACATCTTAATCAAAGGGACCCTCCCCAGGAAGCAAACATTAAAGGCAAGAAAGCCTGTCATTAGGACTTGAGTTGTGACAATGAAATAAATACAAGGAGACTTGCTGTTAGAGGATTTTTGGTTACGGACTTTTTTTTTGTGGTGGGGGAGGGGAGGGGGGGCAAGAGGGGGTCAGGGCAATTGATTTGACAATATTACAATAACCTAGGAGTAACCACTTAAGGGGTTTGGGTTTGACGCATTTTACAATAAAGAGTTTAGTAGGCTTACAAGGAATTAGTTTGCTTTATGTTGGAACACATGGAGTTTGAGACATTTTATCTTGAAAATTTGTCAAAATGGTCTCAAATTGAGTTAAATTTACTTCAAATGCCACTAGGACATACAGTAATATTGGTAAGATTCCTTGGGAGTCCATTTAACAATAGGAATTCCCAGAGTTCTGTGGTACTTTTAGCTTCACTTGAGGATGTTGAGGATTAGGGGTTTTAGTTTTCTCTGTGGAGCTAGAAATGTTTGGGACAAGGTTGACTTGACTTGATGTGGGTACAAGTCAATGACTAGTCCTCAAGTGTCCAAGTGCACAAGTGTTGTAAGCTCATCCTCCATTTCTCTCGAGCTTATCATCGTTGAAACATAGGAAGTGGAGTGAGGTTTGGTTACTGTTTTGTTGTATTTAGTTTTAATTAATGGATTATTTTGGGATCTTGTATTCTTTCACATGAGCAGTGAAGATAGTAAGTGGGATAACTTACAGGAGATATGTGTTCCTTCACTTCGAAATGAAATTGGCCTCTTAACTGAGGTGATTTAAAGGAGGTGTGTGTTCTTTCACAAAGTGTGAGGAGGGTCTCTAGGTAGTGAGAACTAGAGGTGGAACATGTGGCTTGGTGTAGGAGTTTGCTCCATTAGTGAAACATTTTGGGTTTGCTTCCAAGCTGTAGATATAGACACAATGAGATGTCAAACAATTAACCTTGGACCCTTGGTATGTTCCGTGTGTGTACTTTTAGTAATTGTTTTTGCATGCTTTTTATTCCCATTTAATATTTCTTATATTTCAAAAGCGTTTGCCCAATCCCCATCTAAACGTGTATCCTTTGATCCTATAATGTGGCCATTCATAAACAAAATACAAAAAATACCCACCCTGGGAGAGAAAAATGTAAATATAAAGATGCAAAAATCTTTTAAAATTTGTAGAACTAACCATGAGAATTGGAACTTGAAAACTTACAAAACAAGACAACATCTGGAAGTTTCTCGGTCCAAGAACATGAATTGTTCTGGACTTCTAGAAAAAGGTACTCAAAGCAAAATAACATTACTACTAGGTACAAAATTCTTAATCTATTGGACTAAGGCAAAATCATGTGGCACTTGACAAGAGGTTCTCGAAAGTACAAAATACTTCATTTAGATTCCAAAACCTTGGATCATCCCAAATAGACATTCTATAATTAGATCTAAACCGGAGTTAAGGTTGAGTTTCTGTCCTATTTCCCACCAAAGAGGTGCAACCCATATTGACAAGAAATTGTGGTCAAGGACTCCTATTTCAAGCCAATCACTTCTAGTCCAGAACTAAAACATAAGCTCCATGAATATTTTATAACTGAGTACCCACAAGAGAATTAATCTAATCCTTAGATTACTAAACTTCCCAATGGCCATACCAGCATAGTTTTACATGAAACTACGCCCAAATTCCCTTGAATTGAACTACATTCCATTGGGTCCTAAATTCTAAGCATACCTTACTAAAAAGTCCAATTAGGTGTGAGAACTGAGAACAATCCAAATTCAAGCCAAGCCATACACGGCTCAAGCTTGACTCATCTCAATTTAATTCTAGTTCAAGTTAGCTCGTGTCAACTCTGAGCTGGCTTAAACCTTAATCAAGCAAACTCAATCCCTACAAAGAATTGAAATTTTTTAAAAAATAAATTGCATCTACTAAAAGTTGAAATTAGATCAATCTAATAGATATTTTAACCACAATTAATATATACTTATGTATAAGTAATAAATAATTATATTATATTAATGAATATATTATTTATATTTAAAAAGTAGAGATCGAGCCAAGTTTGATCTGGTCCAACAGCTTGCGGCTCGGCTCAACTAATTCGAGTGGGGCACGGTTCGAGCTAAATATCAATAAGTGTGAAAGAAGCGTATGTATGCACTCGGAAATAATATTCTTTGATATGAGGCCCATGATGATCTAATATGAACGACCGAGTTGCTGAATAATCTGGATAGTTATAATTCCTTGCACACGTGAATCCTTATTGATTGTACAAATCTAAATCTTGGTCGTTCTACCACGTGAGTGCTTTTATGAAATGCCAACATTTCGATCATAATTGTTCAACAAGCCAGGAACACCATCGTGTCAACTTCCACATATGAGCATGCTGCCCATAAGAGGCCAACACACACCCAACACAGTAATCTCAACAAATGAATTACTACCATGAGTGTTGGTTTGTCCCTTGCGACAATGTTTAGGTTAGCTTAAGATTAAAGAATATTAAATTGCTTGTTGTGCATATGAAGGTGAAACTGGAACATTTGGAGCACTTTTGACATATAATGAATGGAGAAATTTAGAGGATGAACTAGAGCATTGTTGGTCGAAGAGTTTGGAGCAAATGAGAAAATCAATTTGTCAGCGTAGCAACATGAGCACCATTGAAGTCATTGCATTTTCCTTTTAGATACAAAAATTTGTAGGATCAATTTTGATGTGTTGGAATAGTGATGAAGGGCCAATTTTGATGTGTTGGAGTAGTGATGGGCCAATTTTGATGTTAAGAGTAGTGATGGACTTTTTGAGCACTAGGAATACCATAGAAAGCCATGTTGTTTGACTCCAAACTGATTTAAAGACAAGCAGTCAAGATTTGCATCATTAAAAAGAGTTGGCGTTGAGTGTTGATCATTTTATAGAAAAATTTCACTCAAACTTGAAGGTAAATTTTATAGAACAATTGTAAGACCAACATTATAATATGATATCAAGTGTTGGCCTCTAAAGCAAAAAAATTCGAATAAAATAAATATCTCAAAACTATGAATGCTAAGATGGATAAGTGATTATACACAAAAGAGTAAAATGAGAAATGAGTATATCTGTGAGAAGTTTGAAGTAATCTTAATTGAGAATAAACTTAGAAAGAGTCGACTTAGATGGTTTGGACATATATATCGTAGGCCAATAGAAGCTTTAATAAGGAGAATTGGGTTATTAAATCTTGCCTATGTAAAAACAAGAAGAAGACCAAAAAATATATGACAAAAAACTCTAAAAAATAACTTTGCATACTTAGAACTAAATTAGGAATTGTTATTGGATAAAATGCAATTGAAACAAAGGTTATTATGTCGTCAAGCCGACCTAGTGGGATAAAAGAATCGAAGTTCTTAAAAGCCCACAGTTGTTTATTAATAATGTTTCCTTGGGCTACTAATAAGGTTTAACTACAGGTAAGTGGACCTATGACACCACAACTATCCATGGGAAAGGGTAGGTACCACTTTTCCGGACATTGATCCCTCTAACTGGAGAGTCTACATGACTCCTCACACATCCAGAAGTTAAGTAGAAGCGTGGAGCTTTTACTTGACTTGATGTCCCTTATGCAGGAGATTAGACTGACTTGGGCCAGCTAACGATTTGTATTACGCTTCATTGGGACAATTTAGGTCACTGGCCAGGTTGACTTGGCAAAGCTAGGTTTTGACCTTCAAGTTGACTCATTTTTGGCCCAGTGATCAAATTGACTACACCAGCAGGCTTACATTGACGTTAATTTGATATTGACCAAATTGAACTCTAACAGGTTATATGACAAATTAAGTGAACACACGAACTCCAACCATAAAATTTCTTTTAAGGCATTTGTAAATCTTGACCAGGTGATCCTAGCCACCAATTATTGGTTACATCTGAGGCTCAATTGTCCTTTCAAGTGAGCACAGATGCCCAAAAATTGTTGGTTTCCTGGAATTGGGATTAAATATATTCAGATTAATTGATTTAAACTTAATGTTACACAGTTGGGCCTCAATTGAGGATAATGGCAGTTTACCTTTCATTTTGTGATGTTTGTTACATGCATGAATACTCTTAATATGCAAGGCTTCATAACAAACCTTGGTACACCTTAAAGATCAGTTAGATATCATTTAATTAACACACGAATAGTTTCAAGATGTAAGGTTTGGTAACTAAGCTCGTAAGTTGTAACAACTCAAAGATCAGCTAGATATCAGTTAATTAGTAACTAATCCAGGTCAATCTCAACTGAAATAAAAAATCTTGATTTCATGTTCTAGCCTACTTGCTTGAACTCAATTCACAATGCCATAGCACTATAATATATGTGCCTAGAAGATCAATTAAAATATTACCAGCAAAAACTTTGATATTTAAAAACGGGCTAATTACTGAAATGTCTCTATAGTTAACTCATAATTACTGTTTGGTCCATAATTTTTAAAAACTTGCTGAAAAGTTCCTACAGTTTACCTAATATTACCAAAAAAATCTCCATAATTAACTTTAACAGATTTCCAATTTCACCCTTATCACTTCTTCAAATTTATGTCAATTCAAACTCTCTATTGTTACCTTCCTTGCCAGCGCCGTTGCCTTGCCAATGCTACCTCGCCGTCGTTGCCTCATCAATCCTAAAGAGAGGGAGAGAGAGAAGAGAGAGAAAGGAGTGGGACGGGCACCCGCCATTCATGTGAGAGAGAGAGGGAGAGTGAGAGTGGAGGGGGTAGGCGTTAGCGGCCTGCCACCATCCGCGCACGCCTGCGCCTGTAGGGGAGAGGAAGGGAGGGAGGGATATATATATATATATATATAGAGAGAGAGAGAGAGAGTGAGAGTGCGAGAGAGAAATTAAAATTTTTAATTTTCAAAATAAAATATTCTCTAAATGCTGACGAAAATTGTCAAATTGGACCTATTATGTAATAATCATAATTTACAGAGACTTTTATTGTTATAAAAATTTTAAAATAGAGACTTTTCAGCAAGTTTTTGAAAATTATAAGCCAAATAGTAATTATAGATTAATTATAAGGACTTTTCAATAATTAACCCTTAAAACATTAACCACATTTGCTTAAAAATGAATGATACCACATACTTTGTTGGTTTCATGATGAGAAAGAAGTGATCATCTAAAGAGAATTTGAATAATTTCAGAAGTTTAATAAAACCCATAACTATTAAGACGTCACAAAAATAGAAAATGTATCACATACTCAAAATGATACTAGATTTGATGCATACCAGTCATGGATACTTCCAATCAAACCTCGATCATAGATGATCTTCAATTTGCTAGACTCATTGACGGGAACAACGTTCATCACCCAAAGGTCTTCATCAACTAGAGCAGCAGCAAAACCACCTATGTTTGCCCGCATGTCCATTACATTTCTGAAAGAATTCTTCTCTGTTTGAGAACTCACTTTTTTCCAGTACTGCATTACTCTCGAGTGCCATACCTCCTGCAATAGAACAAGTGGTTGAAGACATCAAAAAGTGTACACAGAAACATATTAAGCCATATGACTGTAAGAAAAGAACTTCCAAAACTCACATTATCCTCGTAATATTTCTCAGAAGTGATACCAAGTTCTTCCAAACGAGGTGGTGACACTGTTAGCCGCTGAGGCCATGAAAGTAGTTCACTGCCTTTTGCCCTATTCACCCCTGTAATTCAACAATATATATTCTCATGATTCTGACATAAATAACTGATCACTGAAATACTATGAGACAAGGTTCAAAAGAAATATATTCTACTGAAGCCAAGATAAGACACGCTCCAATTGACTAAAGGAAGCCATAATTAAAAAGTAGTGATGGAAAAGAGTGCAGGTAAAATAACAACTCAATTTGATTTGCACTTTATAACAAATGTACTGTAATGCTCTGGAGGCAAGAGACTTTATTTTTTTGAGAACACAATATTTATCTAACAGCTAAGACAATAAGTCACAACCATTTGCAAAGTAAGCATCAGTTACTTGGGTGAAGCTATTTTCAAGAGAAGAATCAGTGATATTCACTTACCTATGAAAGAACATACAGATTGAAATAGCAGCTTGCAGCTTGCCACAGAGTAGCATGAAGAACGATTCCATTAACAAGTACACGAAATTAAAAGCTTAAATGAAAGCTCAGTCTGCATCAGTTGAGATTTTAGGAAAACGATACAAACTCTGAATCTCGATCAAATGGAAACCTCACAAGCAAGCAAATTTACTTTCACAGGTATTACAATTGGGTGATGCTTCAGTGAATTAAAGCATGCGCATTGCAATGTAATGTAAACCACCATTTGCTTAGGCATGCCAAAAAAAACGTCACTTAGCCTATCATTGTTTTACTGGTCAATACCCTGAAATAATAAATTTTTAAAAACACCCCGAAATACATTAAGCTACTTTAATGATTAACATACATACCATGAAACTTTTATAGTCAAATTCAAGCAAATGGAAAGAGAAATTAGATAAAAAATGTTTTCTTACTCTTGGAATAGGGAGATATACAAGCCTTCATGGGCACATTCCAAACTGCATCAGCATTATCAGAACTGCACAATGGAGGTTGCATCCCAGGATCTCTCCTAGAGTAACATCCATTACTCAATGGCTTAACCCATATAACAGTCTGATTCTTCTTAGAAGCTATTCTCCAACACATCCTCCTCACAAGATCACTCATTGCATTCCATATCCTCTGGTTCTTTTCATCATGTGCATAAGCCTCAGGTGAAGAGTAGACAAAATAACCCCCAGGCCTAAGAACCCGGTCTAGTTCCAGTAGCAAAATCCCATCCCTCTGAAGCCAGTCAATCCTGCACCGTGAACAATGAGCCAGCTCAAAAGATCTACTTGGATATGGAAGCCTCTTCGTTCCCAAAACACCAAGAGTTGATGGAATCCCCCTCTCAAGAGCAAACTGAATCTGGTTCTCATGCACATCATTTGGTGCAAGTGACATCGTGATGATGTTTAGAGGCAAAAGATAAGCTCCAAAGCTCGCAACACCACAGCCAACGTCGAGGACAGTGCGGATGTTGCCCCCGTTGCTGAGGTTCCCGTTTGGAAACTTGAGCATCTAGGTTTTAGGGAAATGATCAATTTTAGAAAACAATTACGGATTAGGAAAATATAGAGCTTCGAGGTGGAAGAGGAATGGATACCTGGGCGAGGTGAGCGATATACTTATCAGCACCGGTGTGGAAATGGGTGCCACCGCCGGGGAAATTGATCTTATCACCGTTAACAACCATCCAGTGCTGGTCAGACTTCTCGAAAGCCAGGTGGGTATGAGGTATGTTCACCTTCCAGACCTCATCACGGCTTTTGGGCCATCTAATCGGAACCTTCAACAAAACGATGAGAAAAATTGAACGGCAATATACATACAATACTAGGGTTTGCAAAGATATTCTCCACTAAAACGCTTACTCTGTAGCCAGGTGGCGGAGGTATGAGACAATTGTAGCGGCGGTTCTGGGGAGGGCAATGGCGCTCGTAGTGCTCCATAGTGGAGAGATTGAGCTTCAGCTTGAGCTGGTAGATGAGATTGCGATCCATACAAGGTATCAGCTCCGACAATCTCAAGTCGCACACCTAAAAGATTTCAATACGTGAGAAGAAGTCAACAGCTCAGCCAAGAGCTTCGCCATGTAAGATCAAGGGGAAAAAAGATCAAACGGAAGGATAGGTGAGCTAGAGGTACCGGGAAGGATTTAAGGAAATGAGGTTCATGTGAGGAGTCGGCAGACACCTCAAAGGATGAGCTGACGACGGGGTCCGAGCCGTCTGCAGCCACGGCGGTGGGGTCATCGGATATCCGTAGACCGGGTGCGAACGAAGCGCCGTAGAAAACGACGACGAGGGAGAGGGCGACGATTAGCGCGATGAGGAGGGAGGAGAAGAGCCGGCGGCTCAGCAGAGCCTCGCCCCTCTGCGACGGCATCTTCATCTCCGCCAACTCCTCAAACCCTTCTCCCGCTCTATTCTTCTCGCTTCATTTTATAGCTCTCGGGAGCCGCAGCCTTGGGAAGAGGGAGAGGGAGAGGGAGAGAGAGAGAGTGAGAGAAGTCAGACTATTTGGGGTGGCATCACTGGCACCGCAGGGGGACCGCTGATTCTGACTCCATTTTCGTACACCGTATATGTATTTTTCTTTAACTGCATTTTCGATATTTTCTTCAATTTTTTAAATTCATATTTAACCTCTTTTTTTTTTGCCTGTAAGTGAACTGCACCTTTGATAAATACCTGATATAATATTTTTAAAAAAAATTATTATATTTGTGAATAAATTTGTGCTTTTAGAAATTCAAGGAATCTCGTACAGTAATAAAGAGTGATCATATAAAACTTTCAAGTAATTATAAAGTGAGGATCGCGCCAATAACTAATCGAATTGCTACGGTAGATCCTGCATAGACTGACGTGTTTGTGAGTAGTTGCACCGGACTTCATGAGATTCTTTTATTAAAAAAGTTGTCTTTCAAACATTCATTGAAAAAAAATTTCCTCGCCTAATAGAGAGTGTGCTTTTAAAAGTTTAAGGAATCTCGTGGCTTTATAACAACAGCAATCACGTAGAATTGCCAAGTGGTTGTCGAGTAGGGAGCCATACCAATCACTAACTGAATTTTTAGGGATAGTGTCTACATAGTCTAATATGAATAGCATTCTTAAAAGATTAGACGAAGAAATTTATTGTCATTTTCTCTAATTATAAAAATACAATAATATGACTCCATTGAAGTAAAGTCAAAATATCTGTTATAAGAGCACAAAAGATCTTAGTTCAGTAGTATTAATCTGAAGTAAAGTTAATCCAACATTCAAAATTCTGTCATCATCATCATCATTAAAGAAAAAATAAAAAGTCGACATTTTTATCTAAATAGTAAAACATAAACATCCTCAATGAGCCATCGAAGAAAGCTACCCAAACTAAATCCTTCCAACTACTTATCGAACTTGTTGAAACCATAGACAGTTTTATACCACACATAAGATTCTATAAGCATGATATCTATCTCTAATTAGTACAGGATCCTAGAGGAACTTTCTGTAATTGCTTTTTTAAATCTATAGTTGTATTTTCCTTAGTCAAAAAGTACTTTGTTTTTGTTTTTGTTGAAAAATAAAAAACTACGATTTTTGAAGCCTATGCATAGTTTCTTAATCAAATAATATTTCAAATAGCACAATAGATGTCCTAGTTAAGTTACACGTGTTTATATTATTTGATGAAAACTTCGTGCCACCAAGTAGACTAGTTATTCTACTAGTAAACTTTGCAAGTTTGAAAATTATAGACATTCATATATGGACAGACTATTTGATCAATAAATTTTAATTTGGATTGAGTTAAATTAGCTTAAATATGATTTTTATGTGTAATCAACTTTTAATTTCCATGTAATTTACATAAATAGCCTTACAATTGATGTTAAAAGATCAAGAATAAATTGGAAAAAGTTGAACACAAGATACACCTCCTTGTCTCTTTCACTTCTGCCAAGGTTATATCTTTAGAAAACATTTTTTAGTGTTTCCACAGTGATGTCAAAAATGTCAACATGCAAATGAAAAGAAAATTAAGAATGCTGTTATGTTTTATTTTTTTATGCAACCAATCCTACCCTAGTTGCCACCTCAATAGCTCAAAAGTTGGAATGGGATAACAATCTTAAAAAATTGTGAATGGCATTTAATATATTAATTACGTGTTTATATTGATCAAAAAATTAAAAATTTGTGAATGGCTACTACCCTCGATGCAACGTTCAGACACAATAAATGTATGTACAATACGGGTGATATTATCTTGAGTAAGTGAAACACAAAATAAGTTAGATAATCTCATTAAAAAATGAAAAGATAAAAGAGCAACCAAGGTGTATATCATACAAATCCTCCCACAATGGGTGCTGTTGGGAAGTATCACGTAGACTTCTCTGGATTAGAAAATAAAAGTGACAGATGCTCCTAAGTCTTGTACTAATTCATATACAATCTCAACTCCTCTATATCATCTTTGCTAACCTAGATAGCCTCCTCAATAAGTCTCTTATCCCTAATCCACATACTAATGTACAAAGCATGTTCATGGCACTAGTCCTATGTTGCTTGCCTGTGAGCATCTCTCCTACGAAAATTTGACTCAATCTTGTCTACTGGTAAGTGCTGCTGATACTCGAAATACTGCATTACTTTATTAGGAAGATACTAAATAACCACAACCAATGCTATAATAGGTTCCCACGCCAAGTAGTAAGCATGTCCAGTACTGCAAATCGATGAGAGAATATGTAAAAGAGCGGCAATATACACTATCCACGTAACTTAGCTCTGACGCTGCATATCAATTTCATTGCGATAGAATAAGAGCACATGATATAGAACCTGTTTAGCAGCACACCACCTAACAATATTTTTAAATAATTAACAATAATATTTTATAAAAGTGATAATTAAATAAAAAAATAAAAAAATTTACCTATATCCAAATGGCATGCCAACGAGCTGATCGAGTTGCAACTATCTGAAAGGATTACTTATATGTAATCTCTCCTATGCTTAAATCTGTAATAAATGTAAGCACTCAGCAATAGTACTTCTAACGGGTGCAATTACACATCATAGTTATTTGTGTAGTTGTGCTAAGATTGTTAAACCAAAAGAGAAGCGACTAAAACATCAAAAGTTTTCTAGTAATGTAAGCCATTGAAGGTGTCAACATCATGTTTTTTTTGAATAAGATCCTCCACGTTTAATTCTTTTTCATTAACTCAGATTCATACTCAGACAAAGAAGGACTATTACTAATTTCATCGTCCTCAGTATGAAGAGCATTCTCATTGGTATGATGAGCATCCTCCTCAGTGTGAGGAGCATTGTCCACATTATCAAGAACATTTTTTGAGATACTATGACTTATGGATGAACATCTATCATCATGAATATTAGTTGTCTAAGTGCACAAAATTATGAATTTACATGATTTAACTAAGTATTCTTATTATCTAATATATTATAAATAAATATTAAAATATAGAATAAATAAAACTTATATTGCACTGCAATAAGATAATTTATATAAAAATAAAAAAAATTAAATTTGACAAGCATTATATCAATTAAATAATAGTACTATCCTCAGTATTATGCCTATAAAAAAAATATTTACCATTTAGATAGATAAATGCATCAAACATAGGCACTACCTTAACGTAAAGTGCTACATACGTTTGAGATCTACACTTTAGCATAAACTCACATTTATCACTTTTGACATATTGGACTATATATCTTGTTTTCTTCGGATATTTACACCTTATTTTTACATCATATTTATTTAAATTTATACATATTGCATAACAAATTTTACTTTTAAAATCGAATAAAATATCAACATTAAATTTTAAAACTTTCACTTTACTTTCAACATAATTCGAAAAGCCATTATAAATTACCATCAACATGTATAATAACATAAGCAAGTGACGGTGCCATTAATTTTATAATAATTTTTTTTTAAAAAAACATTCATAAAAAATTATTATATAATTTATAAGGCACAAAAAAAAATTAAAATTTTAAAATTAAGAAGAACTAATTAGTTAAAATAAATTAATTTATTAAATTACAAAAGTTAATTGTTTATGAATATTTCACAAATGGAATTATTAAAATAAATATTTCTTAAAACTAATTTATAAATTATTAATATTTTACAAAATTAAAAATAAAAATTTAAAAGAAATTTAAAATTACTCCAAGCTAATTTGCAAACAGCTTTAAAACTACCTCAGTAATTTGAAAAAAAAAAACTAGAAGCGTGGAGATAGAGAAAGGGTTAGATTGCCCTAAAAAAAAATCATTTTATCATACAAAAATCGTACAAAAATCAACCGCACAACAAGTGACTTCGGCTTAACAACAGCCATCCTAATGCCGTCAAAAAAGTGCTCCTTTTATTAGTTTTTTTCAAATCAAATTAAATTGTTAATTAATTAATTAAACAACTCTATTTAAAAAAGATCATCAATTTAGAAAGCTATCATGAAGGTGACTTGAAATAGTTTGAGATTAAAGTTCATTTAAATATGTTATTTAATACAATAATAAACTTCATTATAGTCATGCACAAAATAACAAAATAATAAACTTTGAAGATGAAGTAAATTTTTTTTTTTTTTTTTTAAAAAAGAGACTACTGCCCTTAGCAAATGACTATTAACCAAAGTTAAGGAAAATAATGTCAACTGTGAATAATAATAATAATAATAATAATAATAATAATAATAATAATAATAATAATAGCAAACAAAAACAAAAAAAAGGAGGCCCTAGAAATGGCAATATTTTACTACTATGCAACAAAAAGACCATGTAGGGAATAAAGCAGAATGCAGCATGATGCCACTTTATGTAGTACAGTTAAAAGGATAGGGTAAAGAATAATACAACTGCCCCCCCCCTGCCACTAGAAGTGGGAGAAAGGAACAAGCCCAAAGCTGATGTAGCTTCAAAATGCAGGCAGCTAAAATTTGGGACATATTTCTTTTGACATGCTTTTGACATGATGTCTCATGCCAACCTGCCCTAAAAGTACAGAATAAATTAATATCACTGATTCCAAAGAGGACATGCAAAAAGCCTTTTAAAGTAGAAACTAAAGACATCACGAAAGCCATCTACAAACTGAGTTCAACAAAAGAAACTAACAAGTTTCACGAAAAGATAAAAAAAATTTACGAAAATAAACCTAACGATAAAACGGAGAAGCCGTGCATCTAAAAACACCATTTTAGATGCAGCACTCCGACTTACAACTCTTTGATAAACTCTAGCCTCAGCTCCTATTAAAAAAAAAAACATATTTACGGCTTGCATTTTTTAATATAAGAAAGCAACTAATTTTTTGATCGTCAACCATATTTGATCTTCTCCTTTTCTCTCATTTTGGGACAGGCTATCCAAAACAACATAGGTGGACTTATAATGATTATTATGGACGGCCTCAAGTCACTTGCGCTCACAATGTTAAACAAAACTGAATAGAGAGAGAAGTCAATTAAGTCGATCCCAACTAGTTTTTGATAAAGGCTTTATTCTTGGTGTAACCATGGTTGAGGTTTTGTCACAATTCTTCATTTAAAGGTGGAGTCGCAATTTGATTCGTTCCCAAGTGAAGTATATGTTATTATATCATTTAATTTTAAGACTATATTTTCTACTTAAATTTCTACGCTCAATATTTGAACAGAGTGCGCCTCATGTATATGAACATAAATTTGTTTATCAATATTGAATATGTTAATGAGAAATGACGTCCAATCTTAGCCCTACATGTGTTATAAGAGATATGTAAGCAGTCCAACTATCAACTGATCCCATCCATAAGGTTAATAGAGATGCTATCTCATGGGACACTAGTAAGGCGATCTTTAAGGACCACAACAAGGAAACATCAGCCACAGAAAAGGAAGAAGATTAAAAAGAGGGATGAAGCAAGTGGTTCAAATTAAGAAGAGCGACGCGGCAAGCCACAGAAACTGCTGCATACAAGGGACAGCACCATCCCTCAAACATACACATAAGAAACGTCAAACAATCTTAGAAGAGAAGTTTTACTAAACATCTATTAAAATACAATAAGATTGAACAACATAGTGGGGAGGCTCCTATGACATGATACAAGAAGCAGACAACAAGTGCCTTCACAAATGACAAAAGGAAAGTGAGAGAAGAGATTAGCTGAACAAATCTTCAACAAACAAGTTCGCAATGCTATTTATAACGGAAGACCAAACATAAGAAATACCTAACCAAAGATCCTAAAAGTATAATCCATCATCAATCCAAGATTTGTGGAACCTTGACACTAAGCTCCCTTGACTAGTCACATCTCAAAGATCCACCTAAAGAGTTTAGTCCCATCAACTGATGTGAATTGATGGAAATCGACATTAAAACTATAACACTCAAATTACTTAACCTACAAAAATAGGAGGTGGGAGGAAACTATTGAGCTAGACAATAGGCCACCTCATGGGAAATCCCATGAGGACTAGTCAGGCTCCATTTGATCCTTGTTACAAGGATCGGGACCTTCGCTACGATCTGCCACATGATCTAAAAGACAAGCGTCAAGGTCTTCCAGTCCGATCACCTCAGTCATTGTTTTCCTTGACTGGTCCGCAAATTCACAAAAGGTTTTCTTCAGTCACTACTCGATCACCTAGAAGAAAGCCCCTTTGAAACTCAGAGCCTAGGTGCTGGAAGTGATCTATTCTCCTAATCACCTCCTTGCTCACCAAGTGAACATTAGCACAAAAGCCAAAGAGTTCCAGCCTCTCCTCACAAGCTTCCTCTCAAGGTCTAGGAATCTTAGGCTACGACAATACCCAGCAACTCCCAATTCCTTTAGGCAGCAAGCGGTTTCCTCAAAAATGACCACAGGAATGATATTTATTGTCTTTATTTTAAAATGGGATTAATCTTCTATATATAGAGGCTATACATGAACATTAGAATTAGCCTTATGAGGAATAAAATTTACGTTTGTGTGATGTCTAGCTCTAGAATTATAATGAGAGATTTTCGAAGTACTCAATCCTGGAAAAGAATGGTAGAGAAATTTTAATTAAGAATTCTTGAAATCGAAATTATCCACTTATTTTCAAAGATAATTTTTTTTTAAAAAAAAATTCTCTGCAATTACTCCATTTTGTCATTCCACCAACATTTTGCATCAATATGTTATTTTGTTTTTTAAAGGACATCTAATTTAGGTGTATTTCAAAGGAATCAAGTGATGGATAACATGTCATTTAAAAAGCATTAAATTTAATTTAACATTAAATCAAACATAAAACTTTCTATTCTAGAAAATGATTTCAAATATCAATGAATGGACCTGGCCCTCACTTAAAATCATCAGAATAAGGCAATTGATTATTTTAATTGGTCGAGTGGAAGTTTTTTCAGAAGGCTGGCTAATTAACCAAAAGTATTAAGGAGACACATACCTCAGCAGACATAGGTGTAATTACTTGCAGGCCAAAGCTAGATATGTACAACTACTGTTTCTATGACTTTAGTAGTCTAAAAAACCTGGAACAAAGAAACAAGAGGCTTTTAGCATCTTGCGATAACAGTTACATCCCAAACAAAGCAATATACCAGAACTTAATGCCGTTTTCTGCTAATCCTTGAAGGTCTTCTGGATTTGGTGGAGGAAACTGGAGATGATGGGACAGGAAGTAGCGTTGCCCCTCTAATGTCCTCAGTAGCTCCCTTGGTATTGAGAGCTTTCTGAGCTTCGATGAAGACTGTGTAGTCTCTGATCTTCACACAAAAGTAAAATCACATTTAATAAATACAGAAAGGGAATGCCATTAAGAGTTGGGATTTACCTCCTCTTCTAGTTCATGGATCTTTTGATCCTTCAACTTCAGTGATGCACTCTCCCTGTATTGTGAAAGAAGCCAATGCAAAGATCTCAAGCATGAACCATGAATAATCAATAATTGAATAACTAGCAAAGCACAAAATCAAATGAATGAAGCTTCAGATCATGTCTTATCAAGAAACAACATAATCATATATTACACTGTAATCATCATGTTGAATTACATAGTATGTTCCTATTTTCCAATCATTTCTACATAAAATAATATAGAGGGAATATTTATTCAAAATGTTATTCAATTTTAAACTAATCCAACAATACACTGCTGCAGACAACTCCAGATAATAGGATTTGATGAAATGCAACTACTTTATGCAAAAGGGAGTTGGATCGTGCATTAGCCAAAGAATTAGTTATGGACAAATAATTTGATAACAACAGGGTCAAGCATATTAGAAAATTCTGAATCATACATATGAAAAATATAAAAAGGAAAACTATAAATCAGGATACCTGTGTTCAATTTCCATGACCTTTTCACGCCAGATATTCTGATCTTTCATAAGGTTTTCATTAATCTGAAGAGCAGACATAACAAAATGAGCAATGAAACACTATCAATACATGTCCCAACTTATCAACTTGGAGTAACCAATCTGTGATGGCTTCATTACACCGAATATATGTAATTTTCATAGGGAGGAATTACAACATTACATCAGCAATTAATTTTGTTTCTTTCATAGTCTTCTCAATTTGAAGTTGAATGTCCTGGAGCTTCGAACTAACAGCTTTATCTACAGCTTCAGAAAGGTATCTCTCCCTCTTTTGTTTTGCATCTTCAATTAGAGCTTCGTAATACTGTTAGTACAACGAGATGTGAGATGCATAAACATTAAAAATCATGAACCCTTATATTACAACAATTATGTCCAATCTTCAGCATTAATTTCAAATCCAAAAAGAAAATAGATCAATGTGCAATTATGAGAGAAAGGAAAGAATAAAAGGGATCTATAATGACATATTAAGATGTTACCTGTTTCTGATTTTCAAGTTGACTGGCCAGTAGGCGGTTGTACTCATCTACAATCTATTAAAAAGTAAATAGACAAAAAATCTCAAAATTCCATTACATATAGTGTACAAGAAGATATCTCATATCAACACAGTGATAATACATTATATAATTTAACTTTTACCGCTTCAACTTTGCTGCTTAACAAAGATTCACTAATTGCACAGGTTTCACAATGTTCTCCAGCAGATCGGCAAGTGGACTTCATCTTGTTAACCTTTTCATCACTCTTTGACTGATTAAGTCTATGAACATAACTGTCTCCAACATAATCCCAAACCCTTTGTGTTTCCAAATCAAGAGAAAAGCAATGTTGTGTATCTTTCCAATGCCTAAATGCATGGCCTTCTTTATACCTACATGTATAATTTCCAAAGAAAGACATCAACATGCTTCGTTGTGAAACAGTGCAGCGATGCCAATTATGTGAATTTAAAAAAATGTCTACCTTCCACATCCAACAAAACCACATATAACACATATCCAGAGATCTTCTGATGTCTCACATATTGAACATACGGGCTTCACTGACTGTTCTTGACAAAACTGGCATACCTATGGGGAAAAAAGAAATACAAAAATTATGCCAATAATTATTTTCCTGAAGTTGCCCGTGCTTCTCATACCAAAAGAAAATGTCAAACTGTTGCAAATGGAATTGATCTTGATTCTAACATTGCTATGTTCATTATTATTAAATCATGAGAAGCAGTCATGAAAAGCAAAATGACCAAGATAGGTCAAACTTCCATAGGAAATTCGACCTAGCCCTGCCAATATGTCACACATGACAAAGATTTAGCAAAAAGATCGGTTCAGGCATAAATTTGATGTTATAGGTAAAACTGTTAGAATGACGTGAAACAAATTAGTTAAATTAATGGAATTTTAAGAAAAGTATAAATATATCTGGAAAGCAATGATTGCAAATCTCTATGTGGAATTAAGAAATAAATCAAAATTAATAGACCAAAAACATAAATCCTTTGAGAATAAAGGAACAGGTCATCAAACAAAACAAAACCCTGGCTATGGAATTGTTAAAAGGCTTTCTTAATAATTGTCTGAAACAGAACAGAAAAAGAATGAACTTCCATTCAATTGCTATAAGAATCTCGACAAAATATCTTTAAGTGATTCTAAGGGATAGAAGTAGTCTGGCTTCATGGAAGGGTTCCCACTTGGGAAGGTTTTATGTATATATACGGATATGTATCTGTGAGTCTACATGTAGTGAAGTAGTGAGTTCAAGAAAGTTAAATACTTATAATAAAAAAAAAGAAAGTCTGACACTTGGAAAAAGAAGAATAAAATAAAGAATGTGGGCAAGACAGGTAGAACATATAAGTAGTATTTGGTTTAATGGTTTGAAGTGGCATGCACGCCTTTAATCCAAATCCTTCACCTGCTTTCAAAAACATTTTCAAAAGAATGTGTGCATTTAGCGACATGAGGTAACTAGTAACTAGTGATTACAAAGTAAATGGGTCTCACACAGGGTAGAATGGGTATGTGAAATTGCAAAAGGAGATAAGAAGAGAAGAACCACGGAAGGAGAAAAGGGAGGAGGAACTTGGTAGGAGGAAGATGAGGATTAAGAAAGAGAGAAATTAGGGAGGAAATATTTTTTGTTCAATCTATCATAATCTACAAAGGCAACATGGATATTTATAGAGTTCCAGTGGATTACTTCAACCAGTTCCCATTTCGATGTGGAAGTGCAAGGAAGTAGCCATGAATTTTGTGGTTGACTTGCCAAGATCTCCATGAGGGAATGATGCAATATGAGTTTTTGTGAATTGGTTGACAAAGAAAGTCCACTTTTTGCCAATCAAAACGACAAATTCTACCAAAAAGCTTGCAAAGGTGTATTTGAAAGAGAAAGTGAAACTTCATGGGATTCCGACTGTAATTATTTTTGATTGAGATCCGAATTTCATTTCTCATTTTTAGAAAATTTTGCACCGAGCTTTCGGTACTACTCTGAAGTTCAATACAGTTTTCATCCACAGATAGATGGTCAGACAGAGAGAACCATTCGAATGATGGAAGATTTGTTGAGAATTTGTGTGCTAGATTTTGAAGGGAGTTGGGCACATCTTCCACTAATGAAGTTTGCCTATAACAACATTGGTGTGGCACTCTACGAGACCTTATACAGTAGGAGGTGTCAATCACCATTGTGTTGATTTGAAGGTACTGACCCATCAATTCTGAGCTCTCAGTTAGTTGATGAGACAGTAGAGAATATCAAGCTAATTCGTGAGAGAATAATGTCGGCACAGAAACAACAATAGTATTTTTATTCTCTCTTGGATATAAATTTTGAGAACTTATGATATATGGTGTTTTGTTTGAATGATCGTATCATATAATATATATCTAGATTAGAAGTTGGTGGCATTTATGATAATATCATGTATCAATCATCTTGTAATGATTAGCTTATTTTATTCTCTCTTGGATATGGACCACTTTTGGCTATAGATATTCCTGATAACTCATGTTTCCACTGTTTTGAGTACTTGAACCTTTTACTTGATACAAGTGATTTGAAAGAGAAATTTTATGATGGTTGTGCTTTTACGAATGCTCTTTTACCAATTCGGATCTTCTATCTCAATCAACAGTCACCCCTCCCCACCGTAAGTGAGGTGGTTAGGGGCAGGGCGTGACAGATATTTAATATAAGGCCTAACATCAATAGTTTAATTGAACGATTATAGCCAAAATAAAATATATAGCCTAACTCAAAAAACAGCAATGAGTTAATCTTGGTTATGGTTAATTCGAAAAAAAGTGACAGACAACTAAACTTCAAGTTAAATCAATTTAGACATAATTAAACTAATAAAGAATGATTATAATATCATACCTATTATAATAATTGCCATAATTGTAGAGCACCACAGTGCTCCAACCAGAATCTGAACTCACCTATTCTAGTAAAGGATGAGTAATATTAACTAGCAAAAGCTAGCAACCAACTATAGTTGAACGTACAAACCTATACAATATGTTTCGAGCCAACTTTAAAAATTTTCGAGCGAATCAAGCTCGACCCAAAATAAACTTCAAGCCTTTTCAGTGACTCAAAGCTCAACTTGAAAAAACACGTTGATTTCGAATCAAATAAGAATTCGAGCAAGTTACTAACAGCCCTATCAGATCAACCATACTTATTGCCAAACAACCACAATTAAAAAATGTTGGTTACCTTCCTAGGGCTCAAAAATATATTTATGGATTATACATCTAATTCACATGCTGCACAATACTTATTTTATTGAGAAAAGATAAAATAAATCAAATAATGTCTTAATTACTTAAGCTTGATGAATGATAAATTTCAGCTCATTGTTGGGTATCTACAATGTTTTTAATCGTCATTAAGAACATGCCTTGATGGAGTAGTTATTAGGGTTAGAAATGCTAACATCAATTCAAAGGAGCTTCTTATCACAATTAGAGGTGATAGACAAGTCAATTAAACATATTCAAGTTGAGATTAAGTAGTACATGCTTTCTGTGGATGATATAGTTGTAATAAACAAGAATCATGAAGAAATTAATAAAAAATCAGAATACTGAAGGAACCTTTAAAGAGCAACAACAACAACAACAACAACAACAACAACGGGATTAAAATTGAGTAGAAAATATAGCAAATGTATCGCAGTATTAATGATCTCAAGGAAACGAGATTGGGAAAATAGTCTCATATGAAATATAGCGTATGTATCACAGTATTAATGATCTCAAGGAAATGAGATTGGGAAAATAGTCTCATCAATACCTCAGTGTGTTGTTTATAATAATAGGAAGATAAGGTTAAAATGGAGAAGTGTGATAAGTTCTATGCAATAGGAACATGACTATTAGGCTGAAATGAAAAATTAATACAACATATGTTTATTTAAATGCAAATGTTGGGAAGTTAGGTAGTAAATATTCATGTAACTAGTGAAGCTTAAAATGCTTCTCAGACCTCACATATGTCATTTACTGGCCATTAAAATCTTGTCTATCCCAAGTTCAATGATAGATTGCAAAGATACGATAAACCTACCAAAGCTAAACTCTACATATCTAACATGACATGCGTATCGGACAAATTTTGCTTCAAACACCATTGCACATGAATTTTAAGTAAGTTTTCATTGCACATGAATTTTAAGTAAGTTTTCATTTATGACATCAATAATAATAAAATTATTAAATATTGAAAGGTAGTTTCTATCAAATCGTATAAAACCGCTCATTAAGCTACAAGAATAAGGACAAAATGACAAAGGAGATTGATTCATAATTTTTATGGCACAATAGTATTTGAGAAAATCAGGCATGTGCCAAAAATGATTGCAAAGCAAAATAAACAATAACATGTAAGATTGCCTAATTGAACATATCAATGATGACATGCTTACTGAACATGAAGAATTCGCCCATTTTGATATGCAGGAGCACTGGAAGGAGTGGTCACAAATAGTTGATGTGATGCCAGTAATATCTTGATCTAATCTCTCTAAAGCAATGGTATAAAGATGCCACAAGTTAAATTAAGTATATGGATCATGTAAAAAAATACAAAAGGATTGGATTACATAAGGCTGGATTCTCATGATTTAAAGTTGAAACAAGAAAACATGAACCAGATATGTACAAAATACCCAAAGAAATGCTGAAAAGTTCCAAAATAACAAAAGATGAATGAACTGAAAAGTCCCAAAATAAAATAAATTCCCGGAAATAAATCCCACCTATGCAAACAGGACAAGTTGGCAGTTCAGTTGACCCGACCGGAGGAGTATCCGCGATTTCTGGAGACTCAGTGAACTCCACAGAAGCTAGAAATAGGATGTGGCAAACCTCCCCCTGGATTCAATTGTAAGTGAGAACCACCATGTCTAAACAAATTCAGTGGAACAACACATAAAACAGAAAAATTTACTAAATAAACCTCAGAAGAAGAAAATCTCCAGCCATTGAGATTAAGATAGAAAGTATCAGCACTCTTCTGATCGACAAACTCAACCAGAACACTGTAGCGTTCCTCCATGCCATCGTTCCTGTAACAGCTACCATCCTGTGTTACCCAAAACTATGCGACAACTCCAAGCCTTCCCCTATTTTCCAGCTAGTTGGCCTAACGTATGCTTCTCCAATGAGAATTTACCTGATAACCTGGATCCCTGAGCAGCAGTCAGCATAGGAGCCGCAGAAGCCAAGAAAATCCTCTGGAGAGAGACGGTTAGGTACGGCAAGGACGAAGAGAAGCGTCCCACGACCGGCCTGGAGGAATCAAGAGCACAAAAAGATGAGGGGAGGAATCAGGAGAGGAGAGGTTTGAAGAAGGCAATGACGAACCGGAAGAAGAGAGTCCGAGGATGGTTGCGGAAACGAGGATGAAGAAGGAGAAGGGGAGTGGGAGGTGGAGAGAGCGTGGGCTGTGCGGTAGAGGTGGACGATCCCGCGGAGGACTTGGACTCTAGGGTTTGTTGTCAAACTTCGACTGCTACTCGTTGCTGGTGGTTCGTCGTCCACGGCAGATTCCGGCGAGTTCCGGCGGTTAGCGGACCCGGCTCCGGTGAAGAGCTCTTCGGATCGGGGCGAGTCGACGGAGTAGATCCGTAGACAGAACATCTTGCTCTCTCGCTTCTCGCGGGTTCCGTTCCCCCCCAAGTCCGATTTCAAGCTCGCTTTTTCTCCATGGAGGCCTCCGATAGTTGGACTTATTGTTACATATTTTGAAATTTTTTGTGATTTTTTTTAGGATAATATTTATGAATCATTGTTTTCTTTAAAAATTCAAATAATATTATAAAGAATTAAAAAAACCAAAAGTTATAAATTTATAATATAAAATAAAATTATTTAGCTATTAAAGATTATATTACATATAAAATAAAATTTGATATTTTTAATTATATAAAATATGAAATAAAATTAATTTTAAAATATTAAAATTTATATAAGATGTGAAATAAAATTAATAAAAATATTTTAAGAAAAAATTTAGTAACTTTTCTTAACACCAATTAAATGTCAAGTACTTTTTTTCAATTGCTAACCCACTTAAAGTATAAAGAGTTGCTTATTGTTATTGTATCTTTTTTTCAATCAGTCTAAACTCCCTTCATAACATATTTTAATTTAAAATATTAAAAAATTATTTCATATTACACTTTATAAAAAATTTTGATGTAATATAATTTTTAAATATAAATTATCTTTAGAGCCGTTTGTTTTAATATTATTTTAATATTATATTAATAATTTTATATTTTTTTTAAAAATTATTCATATATATTATTAAATAAAATAATTATTTTTCTAGATAATATAGCATAACATCAAGATAATATTAACCAAATGTCTTCTAATTTTTTAATATACTCATCTCAATATGGGTCAAAATTTTTAGGAGCTTTTACATATATAAAACTATCACAATCCGTCACCTTAACCATCCTAATCTCGATGGTAGTGGGGGTGTGACCAAAAAAAATTTTAGTAAGGAAACATCGAGTTTGATGATATCAAAATTTAGCATAAAGTAAAACATCTAATACAGATCACTTATCTGCTTACTTAGCAAACATTATACACAATGATTATTACAATTTAAAACAACAAAAAATAGATGGCAGCTCAAGCCTCGCCGATTCTCTTGCCCTTGTCCCGTGCTTGATTATGTGGAAGAATTGTCCCGTGCTTGATTATGTGGAAGAATGCATGCCAAAAAGACATCAATCTCAAAGTACTGAGTAGATAAAGCTCATACTAAAAAAAACATTTCATCAGAATACCATCAGTAGATTAGCTCAATAAATTCATTATCAATCTTCGATCACGGTGTTAGGAAACCACTGAAATATTGTGTGAAAGTACAGAGTTCATATCAACACCCCTTAATAGTGTTCATTTGCACAAACCTCAGCCACGATACTTGCACTGATAGTCTGCTGCCGAAACATCAAACCATGAAACCACAATGAGTTAAACATCGTTTCTCTATAACCTCATATTATTAGATTTACTCATAACATCGGTACACTTATAACATTCGTGTTTTCAAGATAATATCACTCAACACATCAGTCCCACCAAACATCAAGGACGATGATTGCCTTACCAAACATCAGTCCCTCCAAACAGCGAGGATAACGATTGTCTCACCAAACATCGGTCCTACCAAACATTGGGAATGACGATTTGCTCAACCCAAACATCTGTCCCACCAAACATCAGGGATGATGATTGCTCAACCAGTTCTGATTTTTTTCGTATATTGCCTCTCTGCCCAAACTTACTGGAATGGTCCTCAGCGACCACACATGCCTCATTTGGTTCAAGCCATTTTTTTGGACAAGAGAAAAAAATATTTTATTTTTTAAATTTAATGAGAGAAAAAATTATTTTAATATTAAAAAGTATGTAAAATATGAAGTACTTTAAATTCTAATATTCGTATTTGTATTAAATATAAAATAAAGTTGATTTTTATAGTACCACATATTCCAGCTTACTGCCAATACTATCCTCAGCGATATACTGGTCTTACGTTATTATCATCATTGTCAATACTACTCTCAGTGCTAGTCTAGATTTACAGCATCATATTTATCAATGCTACTCTCAACGGTAGACTGGACTTACAATATCATCTTTGTCAATACTATCCTTAGCGATAGATTGGACTTACAATATAATCTTTGTCAATGCCACCCTCAGTAGTAGACTAAACTTAAAGTATCATCTTTGTCAATGCTACCCTCAGTGGTAGTGTGACGTCCCGAGTCCGGGGCGTTGGAGCTGAAACATAAAATCTAACCTCCACATAACCTTGCGTCATCCATTACCTTGCAGCAACCTGCGATACCTCACACTATATCCCGTGATCTTTCTTGTGCAGTACCTGCCACAAAAAATGACAGGAGTTTGTTAATACAAATCCAGTAGGTAAAACAATATCCAACATAAAATACATACAAATATCATCATAACTAACTCATGAGTATACAAGCACATTCATAAACTTATACATTACTCTCTTTAGTGATGCGGACTTATCATTTCCATATCCTTTCACCTAGAAGCCTGACAAAAGTCTCTACAGCTTGTTATTCTAGAAGCCTGGACAGGAGTTTCACTTTACATCGGTGATTCCACATCAGAACATCACCTAACATATACTCCCCGCCCTCATCGACATAACACATAAATAGAGAACTTTCCGTCCTCATCGGTTCTTGGTATACAAATATTCAATAATACTACATCACCTCACAGACCAATAAAACACACATATTCACATGTGTAAACAAGATAAATACACATCATCACATCAAAACATCACTCCATTAACATAATAAATCGGAAAGGATTACCTACCAATCAATGCTTAGAAATCCTGAAATAGCTTTCCCTTTGTTTTCCTTTTTCCTTTCTACGGCTGCTGCTTCTCTTTCTTTCTTCTTCTTCCTTCTTCCTCTTCTTCTTCTCCAGCTGCAGGCTGCGGCTGCTGCCGCTGGACTCGGCGGAACCGGCGAGCAGAGGGGCGCGGGCGACAGAGAAAACCATGAGGGAGAGAGAGAGAAAACTTTTCCTTTTCCTCTCACCTGGCGCGGAGACACGCGAAAGAAGGGGGCGGCACGGGCGTAAGCGGCTGCCCTTATCTGATTTGGCATAATTATCATTTGGTCCTCCTGTTTCCAACCTCTTATAAATAGGTCCAAAAGTATTCTTTTTGAGTCCAAAATCAAAAATTTGATATTTTTCTGGGATGTTACAGGTAGACTGGACTTACACTATCATCACTTTTTCAGTTTGGGCATACATCTATACGATGAGAAATCAGAATCTACCTTTTCTTCCATTTTCTTTCACAATTTATTTCTTTAACACAAGTACTCTAGACTTTACTTTCCAGTTATTCTCCGTAATGTTATCTTACGTAGTTAACAGGAAAGTAACAGAACAATCACGAAATTACTTCACATAAATATTCAGTACAAACTGGAAAAAATATGCATACATTTTCGTACAAGATAAAGACCATAGCTTTATCTTTTTTATATTTATATACATGAGATTTGCCTATCTTGCGTCTGTCATTACCAAGAAAATAAATGAATATTAGCTTGGAATCTCCTCTACTCAGGTTTGTCCTGTCCGCTGGGCTGCTTCTTCAGTTTCAGGGAATTAGAATTCACAGAAAAAGAGTTAATGAGAGAAATGACAGAATAAGAGAATATATATATATATATATATATATAATATTCTCTTGCATGTTTTCATGCAACTCAACACTTAGCACAATTATTCTCTTGTATATTTTCATGCAACCCAACATGTGACACGACTAAGAGCTGGCTCACACCAACTCATTAGGACTTGCCCACCAACTGCATACTATCTCAACACCTAATTACAAGATTAGCTATACACGTGGCACCAAAAATCTATACTGCCTAACATCGTTCATGATGTTTCACTAACATGGCCCAGGAGGTTTCACTAACATCGTTCACGATGTTTTACTAACATCGTGCACAAGGTTCTTCGAAACTCATACCTTTCAGAGATACCTGGGCATTACAATTCTTCTCCTCTTAGAAGAATTTCGTCCCCGAAATTTATTATAAGCTCTGAAAATGATTTGTTCTTGCATATATATATATATATAATATATATATATATATACTTTTGAAGCGAAGTAACATGAAAAACGTCACAAATTCCTTCCAAATAAGAAGGTAATGTGATTCAATACGCTACAACTCCAACCTTTTCTATAATCAGGAAAGGAGTGATATATCAAGGTTTAAGCTTACTTATTCTACCGAATCTAACAATACCTTTCACTGGATTTACTTTAAAGAAAATCATTTCTCCCTCTCTGAACTCTACATCCCTGGGTCGAACATCAGAATCTATTACAAAATCGTAACAAGTCATACTATTGGTTCAAAGCATAGATCCGTAGTTGTGTACTTTGTTCTCCAGCTTAAACTCCGGAACCTCATCCGCGTCCAGTAGAGGTTGGTACTCCCCGTCCATGACCTTTATCAGAGGTTGGTGTCACCAAAGTTGGCGCCGAAACTTCACCTCCACCTGCAGTTTTTTTGAGGTAATTCCTAACGATGTGACCAACTTCCTCACATATGAATCACGTTCTTCCTTCAGAGAAGCATCTTCCTCATGCCTCTTGCCGCAAAGCTGGCACCGGGGTCTTAAGCTAATTAAATTTAGTTTTTTCTATCTTCCCTTAAAAAAATTTTAATTGCAGCTATAGTCACCAGCTTCTTTAATTTTACTATTTAAATATTTATTTCTTGCTTATTTTTTAATTTATGTATTTTACTTTTTAGATATTTATCTATTATTTTTCTCTTAATTTTTCCAATTTTATATTTTCAATACTTTATCTTTTATCTTTAATTTAATTTTTATTTTTTGTGCTGTTGCTAATTTGAATGAACAACCTAAATAATTCATGCCTATTAATTTTACTTGAAATTATGAATAATTTAACAATAATTCTAGATATACATAAAATAAAATAAAAAATTAAAAGCATTATTGTCTTATATTTGACCTAACAATCTAGTTGTAAGTCTGTAATCCTTTTTTATATAACTAAATTGACATATAAAAAACAAAAAAATAAATATTAATATACCTATAAGTTTAATTTTATTTTAAAAATATTATACATGATTAAATAATTTTTTATTAATTTTATAGAAAATTAAATTAATTCGTATATATATATATTTTTATCTATTATTTTGTAATAATTTATTTATTTTTAAATTTCGTGGAATTCATGGCACAGTTTCTTCGAAAAAAAGATTCTCCGGGGCCGATTATTAAAAAAAAAAAAAACTCCGGGTCCATATTGAGATTCCGGCCCCGACCTCTCCTTCTCCGTCGTTTGTCTTTCGTCTCCTCAGTCTCTCTTAAGCGATGCACGAGACGGAGCAGCACGATCTCTCCGACGATGCAGATTACGCTGCCTCTCAGCACCAGGTGCAAGCCGTTAACCTTTCTCTTACTAGTCCTCCTTGTAACCCCTGCTAGTGGATCGATATGTATACTGGATTGCTGGGATTCCATCCTGCAGGAATCCACGAGCAATTTGAGCTGCGATTCAGGGCAGGCGACCGACCCCACTGAATCCGAGGTGGTTTACTCAAAAGAGAATGTTGCGATTCATCCCAGCCAGTACGCGTCGGAGAGGATTAGCGGGCGCCTGCGCATCGTTAAGCAGGGATCTTCATCGTTCCTGGTACGAGCTTTTTCCTTTTTATTTTTTTAAAAATACAATCGCACGCTCTACATAGTAAACGGCAATGTTCTAGTTGGTATTTGCTTTCAAAGAAAAACGATCGCTGCTTAGTTATTTATTTATTTTTGCGATTTAAGTGTAGCTGTTTTGTGTAGACTGTGATCTTCAGGTAGCATTACCGAAGGCTTTATGTGGTTGAGTATTTGATTCTTAGATACTTTAAAATACGCAGTCATGGATACCGTACAAAGCAGCTTCTAATGCAGCTGATTCATTGGGAAGAAGCTTAAACTCAAGTGTTTCGGATAAGGGTTAGTTTATTTTATTAAATGGAATGACTGAGGTTAGAGAAGCTTTCTTCTTTATCCTTTTTTTCCCTTATAATTGAATGCAGATATAAACCTGTACACTATCAAAGCAGTGTCCTTGAGTGATATTTGCTCCATTCGAAGGCACATTCCAACCCTTGGATGGCAATATATTATTGTTGTTCTTTCGTCAGGTACAATAATGACTCAAAATTTGTAAGGATATTTGAACTTGTGTTTTATAACATTTCTTTACCTCTTTTGATGGCGCTTTGTTGAAAGCATGTGATGATTAGATGGGGCCTTGCTTTGATGCCCATGTTGAAATGGATAAGTGATCAAATTCATTATGACTGTCTTAAAGAGTGGGTGGGGATGAGGATGACATAAAGAATAAGATGAAGGAAAGATATTTATGGTTTTAGTCATTTTTATCTTCAACCTGTAGAGGCTCCTGTACGTAAATGTGAGAAAATTTAAGTCATAGTGTTAAAGTGAGGAATATTTAGATTAGAGATGACTTATGATAGGGTCATAAAAATTGATGTTGAATTACTTGCAATCATGAGGGAATTGCTTTACATAGAATTGAATGAAGAAGAGAAATCCATGTAGTGAATCCAAAGCAATTTGAGATGAAGGATTTGTTGTATTGCTGTCATGCTATTTGCATGAGTTACATTTTATTCCAAGGTTTTACTTTTTTCATTGGGATCAGGGTTTGTTCTTTGTACAATTTGTGTGAATATATTATATATCAGTTGTCCTGTTAATTTGGGTGACTTGAATAAAGACTAAGGATAAATCATATATCAATTGTCCTGTTAGTTTGATGACTTAAATAAGGTTAAATTTCAAATATTGAGGAGCACTGAAGTTAACATAATTTTTGGAATATATTTATGACTTATTTCCAAATTACATCCTTTTTGTGGGACGACAGGCCAATTTATATATATGTCCTTGTTTGACTTTGTATTTGTGCATTTGACCCACCCATTGGGGCCATAACCATGTTGGTGGGTATGAGATAGGGTTATTTTTCTTCTTAAACCTAAAAAATACTGTTTTTTTTCCTTTGAGATTAATCTATTATGATAAATTCAGATTCTTGATGCCGGATCCTAGAAAATCCAGAATCTTAAAATTTCAATGTCATGCACTAGAATTAACTTCCATCCATCTTTATAGGGTGCCCTAGCTCTTTAAAAAGATTATCATGTCCTACAAATAGTTCAATCTCTAGTCAGCCTTTTATTTAGAAGTTCAGTAAAACAATATTCTATATCTTTACTGCCAAAAGCTATTCATTCTTCTGCACCAGAAAATCTTTACATCTATCAATTCTATCTTGTGAACTACAGACACTACATCTAGTTGATAGTGTTCATTTTGTATAGTTTATAATTTCTACTCCAGAATTCAGCCCTCTGTAATGTTAGTTCATAGTAAACCAGTCTAACTGCGGTATTGTCTATCAGCCAGATGCTGTAAGCTGTCTTCAAGTTTCCAATTATAATGTAATACTATTATTTGTGTTTTCTATTGATGAAAGATAACAAAGATTGAAATTGATTGCAGTTATTGAGATTAATTGAGGGAAATTATAAAGAAATTAGTTGTATAAAATATAATCAAAACCTTGGTTGGATTGAACTGACCTGTGGCACTATTCCTGTGGTCTACGTTCAATAAAAGCTTGGTAATGAAGATGAAATCTCACACTTGTGGAGCTGAATTTCATGTTTTATTTCAATAGTCTGCTATTGACAGATCATACATGTAAAGACCAAAACAGCCAATAAGGGGACTTACTAAAAGGAACTACAATAATGAAAAGTACATGAAGGAAATTCTGATAGGCTTCCTCTGACCTCTTTTTCCTAGCCCTTATTTTTCTTGCCATATGTGCTTTGGCAGCAACTTTTTTCATCGTTTTGCTCCCTCTCATTCTTATGGTCTTGATGTTTGAAAATATATTTTCTGTAATTCAGTCCTCTACAACTGATGTTCATATGAACCCTCCTTTGTGCACAATTGGTGATTATATGCACATAGCATTGGTATAAAATAGTTTAAATTGATATGGCATTTTTTATGGGTCAATGTAGGGCTTGCCTACCCTCCCCTGTTCTTCTACAATGGAGGAGTACGTGAATTTCTTGCAACATTGAGACATCATGTGTTTATTGTCAGGTTTGTATTTTTTCCTTTATAATAATCATTGAATGCTTCTACCTTGTTTGGTTTAAGGCTCAAAAGAGCCCACTTTTTATTGTATTATTATTTCAAATTTATCATAAATTTTAACAACTTTGTTTCATATCTAACATATACAAATTTTAATATTAAAAATCAAACTTTATTTCACATCCAACACAAATTTCAATATTAAAGTTAATTTTATTTCATATCTTACACAACTCTCAATATTAAAATGCCTTTATTTCGCATCAAACTTATAATTTAATATATTTTCTTGCTTTTGGTCATTACATCTGAACTTAGAATTTAATATATAAAGTAATCTAACTGTCAAATTTGAGAAGCATATGCATTGCAATTTTTGGGATGCATGGAATCTGTCATAACTGGCATTTTTCTATGATTTTTTGTATTGTAATGGTAAGTTGGTGTCCCAGATTTCTTATGGGGAACTTCAGGTTGGGTTAATGTTTATCCCTAGGGTAGGCTTAACCCAACTTTTTTGGTAACCCTAAATTAATTCCAAACATACCCAAAATTTTACTTTCATGTAGACAACATTATTCTTGAACTGCACTCCATGGAATAAACAATATTTGAAAGATCAAGAAGTTTAGGTTAAGTCTGCCTCAATCCAAAGGGCCAGCTTAACTCCAATTCAAATAGCCCATCATGACTGAATTTTTTATGTTTTCAGGTCGGCAGATGACACCAATGTCTTTCTGCTGAATGATTTTCAAGATCCACTTCAGGTGCACAGTTAACTTTTTTGTATCTTTTTCCCTAATTGCATATAGTTGATAATGTTGGCAGCCTGCTAGCTTCAGTTTTTATCTTCTCTTTAATCTGCTCTTACAAATAATTTATAGCATTGTTTCTTAGGTCTTCTTTCTTGATCTGCTGTTCTCTTTTTTTTTTGTTGAAGTTATACTGTTCCCTTTTTCTTAGAGTCACGTTTTTTCTTAGAGTCACGTTTTTTCTTAGAGTCGCATTTTGAATGAGAAAAGGGGTGTGAAAACTTCTGAGGATACATTATAGTAGTTAAAGATGACTGATGACGGTTGATGAATTAAAATTTGCGTAGATATGTGTATTAGGAATATTTATTGCAATACAAAAACTTCAATCAGAATTTGACCAAGAATTGATTTGAATAGAGTTAAAATCTTGTAAAATGTGCATATTATAGTTTTCTTATTATTACATCCAACATCAAACTTGCTTTGAAGATTTTGTGGAAATGAAACTGAAAATGAGCATTCATTGGTGGTATAACTTGAAACAAAAGAAAACTCATAAGGTGATGTATTCTGGATCATTTTTATATAAAATGATATATTGATGGTGACAGAATAATACATTTTAATCTGCTTGAATAATTTTAAGATATGTTCTTTTTTTCCACAAATATGATTTTTCCTGATGGTAGAATGCTTTATAAGCTAGTTATATTCTCTTCTTCCTTCAACATGAAAAGTATTTAAGAGCATGATATAAAAGGTTAGTTTAAACGCCAATCTGGTACATGCGAAAAATTTACTGTATATATGTTGCTTTTCTTGTCACTAAAATTTGTGATTTTTAGTTTATGCTCTTTATTTCCATTTCCTTGACTTTTTCAGAAAAGCCTGTCATCCCTAGAGCTACCGGGGGTTATTCCAGTTGCTAAGGGGGCATCATTACACAATTCATCTGATCCAGGATCTTCGATAGTTGACTCTGTGAGGGTGAATTCTGTT
The DNA here is from genome assembly GCA_002786265.1 of Apostasia shenzhenica. Taxonomy (NCBI): domain Eukaryota; kingdom Viridiplantae; phylum Streptophyta; class Magnoliopsida; order Asparagales; family Orchidaceae; genus Apostasia; species Apostasia shenzhenica. Next base: position 623,663 of record KZ452102.1, on the reverse strand, counting down.
ACATCCAGTGGTACTTCAAGTGTTTCCGGGTATAGGGGAAGACTCAAGCAGAAGTCTCATGACCCTGCTCATGATCTTTCCATTCAAGTTTTGGAAAAATTTTCACTTGTTACCAAGTTTGCCCGAGAAGCAACCTCGCAAATTATCAGGGAATTTCAGGACACTCATGAGCTTCTCTATGAAAAAAAGCAGAAGAATAGTGCTGCTTTGCCTTCCGTAACTATTAGTCAACCTGATGTCAAGCCTAATGGTACTCAACGGAAGGAAGATCTGGTAGAAACCCCTGATATGCTTGAGGTAATTGTATAAGTATTTTGAAAAGTTATAGCATCCTAAAGGCATTTAGCTGTTACATTTCTAATTATGATATCCTGCTTTTTAACTATTTTTATTTCTGTGGCTTATGAGAAGTTACACTATGATTTGAGTAATTTATATGTAAACGTTTCTTAGCAAAATGATTCGTGTTACTTGCTACTAATAATATAGCACAGTCAGGGAACCAGATCAAGCCTATACTCTCTTTATCTTAAATTTCCAAGACGAAAAATCATTTCCTTGAACATGGAGAAAAAACCATTTCCAGTAATGCATATAGTAACATGTATGAACATGCAAATAATGAGCTTGTTGAAAGATAAGATGAACCATGTGTGTTATAATCCAACCCAGTCTTTTAGTAACAAGTTGTGATAAACATGTTTCCTATGGCACTACAGGATTCTAATAGTAGTAAGATAGTAGTGTTATAATATTGGGTAAATTGTATCCGAGCCCTCGAGGTCAAGAGGACATTGCAAATTGGTTTTTAATTTTAAAAAATCTCGATTTTGGACCCTTAGGTTGTAAAAGCGTTATAGTTTTGGTCCTTTCAAAATCTTGCCTTTTTTGCTGCCCTTTTGCAGAAAGAAAATGTGAAATTTGATTATTTTTAGCTAATTTGAACCATTTAATCATTTTAAAGGACCATTTTACCCCTATTTATTCACCATTCTTTAAAACTTTAATAAAAATTTAAAATATAATTTCTCTCATCTCTTACTTTTCCTATTCTAAAAATTTAAAAGTTAAAAATATATATTAATATTTCAAATTTATTTATATTCTAAGAAGGCAAAATTAACAATTATATCTTACTTGAGATCAAATGACAACGTTTTTACAACCTCAAGAGCCCAAATGCAATTTATCCTATAATATTTCTTTGGGTAAATATCTTCAAAATTCATGAAATTAGGGGTAATTTCACATAGATCTATAATTTCAAAAATCTCTTATTTGGGTTCATAAGCTTTTTAAATATTTTGTTAGGTCCTTTTATATAGCTTACGGAAGAGTACAAATTTACCATTTTCTATTGTTTTCTCTTTCTCTTCTCCTCGCACCCGCACGGCACATGCCAATGACTCAGTTGCAACATTGTAGTGCTGTTGCACGCTATTGGGAGGCCCTGTGTGTTGCGGCCGCACGCAAGTGTTATGCACCATTGAGTGAGAGGGTCTCTACGTGCTGCAATCGTGCACACATTCTTTAGTCATGTAAGCCTTATACGCAATTGTTGTGCATAGGTGCGATTTGTGCATGTAGGCGTGGGGCCCATGCACAGTCGTTACACATGCGATGGCCATGCGAGTTGTTGTGTGTGGCCACTCGAATGAGCCCCTTCGCTGCCCCTTGCTACTTTGGCAACTATGGTGCAGGCAAGCATTTTCATCATTTTTAAATTAAATCATAGGCTGCGTTTAGGAAAGCTTTTTGATTAAAAAAATACTTTTTCATACAATTGGAAGCTAAAAGTTACATTTGGCAAAATAGCTTTTGAGGACATTTGAGCTTTTAAAAAGCTGAAAAATAGCTGTGGAAGAAGCTTAAAAAAAAAGCTTTTTGAAAAATTATTTTGCTTTAACTAATTAAAGATGAAAATATCCTCAAAATAATTTAATTCTTAATATCTGTCATAATTATTCATCATATAATAAATTTATATTATATATTATGTGAGTATATATATAATATTATTTTAAATACTAATTAAATAATTATATATTATGATAATATATTTCAAAATATATATATAAAATTTTAAACTATTATAATTATGTTATAATATAATTAATAATATGTTATAAAGTATTATTTATTTATTAATAATATATATGATTATATATTAATAATATAAAAATAATTTATAACTTATATAATTTAAATTGTTACATATACTACGACAAATGCATAGTTTTAAAATCTATAAAATCTAAATATAGTTATTATATTTAATAATAATATATATTTTATAATCTTTATCACATAAACAATAATAGGCATAATAAAATATTAAATTATATATAATTATTTAATATTTTTATATAATATTTGTAATAATAATAATATAATTTATATTTCTAATTTGGTCAATATTATGAATTCTTTATATAGTACAGCAGCTTTTTTCGAATAGTTCAATTTTTGACAATAGCTTTTAACAGGAGTTTGTCAAACAGATAAAATAAATTTATTCAACAGTACTTTTTAATACAGTTATATAGTACAACACTCTTTCATACAACACAGTAATACCAAACAGAGCCTTAATTTAAAAATAAAATGTGTAAGAGTCTGTTTGGCTGAAGAGAAAAAAAGCTTTGAGGAAAGAATTTTGTCTGTTTTTGAAATATATATAATAGAAAATAAAGTTAGTTATGTTAAAAATTGTATAGGATCTGAAATAATATTGATTGATGCATTGAGAATTATGTGGTGATATAAAGAGAATTTTTATATTGGAGTTTATGTATAATAGAATGAAATATAATTTATTATTATTTTTATTTTAAAATAGTTGGAGTCCATTTTGAACATAGCCATAGCTAAAATAGCCTTCAACCAATTGGGTCTAAGTAATGATAAAGAACTAACAAAAATCATTAAAAAGGACTCAATTGAAATATTTATATTGATCTTAGGCTCTGTTTGGCAATGACCAAAAAAGTATGGCTAAAATTACCCATCACCAAAATCTTAAATTTATTTTAAAAAAACTTAAAAAAATTATTTTATATTTCATCTCACACAAATTCCAACATTAAACAATCACTTTATTTCACATCCAACACAATTCTCAATAAATTAATCAACTTTATTTCACATCATACACAATTTTTAATATAACCAACTTACTTTATTTCACATCATACACATTTTTCAAAAATGGCTAAAAATTCCAACTACATCTTCTTTTTTTTCTTATTACCAAACAGAGCCTTAGAGATCTATAAATGTTGTTTTGAGAGTCAGGGACTAGGATGAATTTTTAAAATTGTGGACCTATGTGATATTATTCATTAACATCACGAACTTGGATGATATTCGCCTTATTTCTTTTTATATCCTATTAGTATTAGCTAATTCATTATGAGAAAGCCTATTCTTGCAGGTTTTAGAGCTGTATTTGATTTGAAATTGTTTAAGAGATTAGTTCCAAAAATCCTAATGGGAAAAAAACTCAAAAGGACCACTCCATTGAATAAAAAATTCTAGGAGTCAGAAGATTGCATGAGAGTTAAAGATGAAACTCATGGGGAATAGCATGACGATAATTAAGGTTAGGCCCAAGAGGTTAATAGCTCGTGAATTCTCGAGAATCCTATATGTCACGCTCTAACTCACTAATACGGGATTAAGCAGCGGATCAGCTAGCTAAGCTGGGAGTGATCATAAAATCTCTTTTACTCATAGTAATTAAAATCAATTTATAATATATTTTTGAACTGAAATAATATAATAATAACAAGACAATAGTCTGCTTTACTACAAGAGTAATGTTACATCATTCTCTAAATATGAAGTAGTTAAAAAATAAATACTAATCCAAATATTATCTTTAATAAGTAATTACTTTCACACCAATCCCAAGTGTAGTCTATAGTATACTTGAAAAATAAATAGGGGGCTAGTTCTCGCAAGCTCAACTTTTGCCAACTCTATATGAAATCAGTCAACATTACATCTTGTAATACAGCAATTGGTATATTAAATGAAATAAGTGCATACTTATGACATAATATCTATCTCATACATAACATGAATATCATAACATAGCATTATAACAAGTGAAACATAATAATAATCAATCGTCGTATGAATACATTACTTAATAGCTTACTGCCCATATAATATTTCATCACTTATTTCTTATTTTCATATTTCTCAGTCTTAATTTGGCTTTTTGTTAACTGATGTGGAACTATATTATCTCTAAATCTTAAACCTTACTTAAATCCTAAATAGAGGTTAATGACTTGTGGAAAGTTTAGATCAAGTTGATTATCAGTTTAAGTTATTTGAAGATGATTAAGTTTGTTTAATGGATTATTAGTTTTGAATTTTGACTTCAGTTTTATTGATCAGCCCTAATTAGCGTAATTGGGTAAGGTTGCGCAAATGAGTAAACAGGACCTTGAATTTAATTAGGCTACATGTTAAATCCTTTCAACTGGTGAGAAACTTACCCTATTTGTCGCCACACTTTAATATCAAACAAACTTAACTTCAAATGCATCCTACACAAACTCGAATAGAAAAAATAATTATATTTTACACTTCGCACCCTACACAAATATCAATTTGAGAATCTATTCTTATTTTAAACTATGCACTTCCCAACATAAAATAGTAATTTTATTTCTCATCTTTCACAATTCCTGAGTATAAATTTTCATCACATCTAACTCTAAATAAACATAATGTTGAACAAGTCACCAAATAGGGCCTTATTCCACATTGTTGCCAACCTAAATGGCTTCCCTGGCATTCATATGTTGTTGGTGTTGACATCCAAAGCCCTGTATATTTTTTTCCTACTATTGCTTAAGTTATGAGCAACAATTTTAGTGTTTAAAAATGTAGTTGATGCTTGATAGTAGAAAAGATGGCCCAATTTTTGACCATCTGGATTATCATTTGTTGTTATTCTCCCAGTCTCTGTTATATAGCATGTAGTGTACGATAGGTGCCACAAAGGGGCATGTTGAGCCCACACTTGCCACGAAGATCAACACATATAACTTCACATACACCATTATACAGGAAAATGTTCTCAGACATGGTATCCAAAAACTACCAAGATGTTATACATTCCTCAAATGATTTGTCCTTTTTTTTACTTAATATTGACTGTGACACATACTTGTTCCCTTAAAAATTGGTTTATTCCTTCTATGACATTTTTAATTTGTTGTTGAGGTTTTCTCTTTTATCTGGAGTAGTATAATTTTATGCACTTACCTTGGATTATAGGCTTTTTTCAAGTATAATTAAGACTCCGTTGTATTCTTTGGCAGTTTGATAAACCGTCACTTGTATGGGGAAAGCAAAGGCAGCCTCCTTTGACCCATGAAGAGGTAAAATCTATTTCGTAAGAAGCATACTTTTGGTACACTTAGCTTTGACTTGATGATCAGTGATAAAGTGGAACTAACTGACTTGTGTTTTATTTCTGATATTTATATGAATGTGGTAGTTTATTCGAGACTTGCTCTACATCATCAGATTACCATGAACTATTATCCTATTTCTGTATTCAATGATCTTGGTTATAGCTAATGTGATCAGTGCTCACCCTCCAATATTGCTATGATGTTGTATTAAAGAACATTTCTTAACTCATTAGGACAAAAAAGTTGTTGCTTTAGAATTAGCTACCATGATCATACTTGTGGATTATATCTGAGATTGGATGTCTAAAAGGCATGAAATAAGTACGTGCTATATGCATATATTTCTTCCTTATCACAGGACTCATCCCTTCAATTTAATCTGCTTTTGGAGATTCTTTTAAAGCTTTTAAGCTATACCTTACTTTTGATCTTATGCATACAAACTTGGCATCTATTTTCCCTGGGTGTGGTTTTTCACATGAGTATATAGATGATGGTAGGCTCAACTAAATCAGAAGGATTGAAATCTGTAAATATACAGCTCGAAAATGTAAAGGAATTTAAAAGAGATAACAAATGGTGGATTGTAAAGATAACTTAAATTCAAAGAGTTCAATTTCCTGCCTTATGCATGCTATTAGTTGGGTATTTGGATGACTGGTAATGAAGCGCAAACAGAATATTTGGAATGATAGGTTTCCTTCAATTATTTGTATCAGAAATGCCATGGCTTAAGTACAATGACCTCTATTTCATCTCATTTTGGGAAATGGAGTTGCGGTAGGTGCATGTTGCAAGAACGGTGGTTCATGTGATAGTGCGTTGAATAATTCCCATCAGTCTGCCAAGGTGGCTATGTTTAAACCTAATTGTCCTTCCAAATTACAGAACAGAGCATGGGTAGCGTAAAAGCTAATGGAAACGAACTTGGATCTAAGTTACTCAAGAATGCTTTAGCAAATCAAATGTAGGACAAAATTGTGTCTATCCAGTCAATGAATTCTCTCCATTATTAAATCTATGTGCTGAACATTTTGGCACTTACATTTTTGTCTATGAAATATTTTTTCTTTTACCTACAGTGGGAAACTCTCGTGGATTCTGAGGGACGTGTAATGGATTCAAAGGATTTGAGGAAAAGGATATTTTATGGTGGAGTGGAGCACAACTTGCGAAAGGAGGTTTTACCATGCTCTTTTCTGTGCTTGAAGATTACTGTACCATGCAAAAAATCTTCTATTGTTATTTTAAATATTAAGAAGTCGCTGTCTGCCATGCTTCAATGAACTTCCAAAATGCCACTTTTTTTAAGATAAAATTCCACTATTTGACCACATTTTTAACCAGCACTTACAATGCAAGTAAAATGATTGCACTTCTTGGGCAGCAGACATGTAAATATGTTATATGTGTTGATTGCGACTTAGGTGTATTATGCAAGGAGTTCATAGAAGAAGTATGACAACTTTTTAAAAGTTAAAAACAAAAATTAAATATTTCCCCATTACATGGTCTTTGTGGTTGCCTCAGTTCCTGACTTATGCCTAAAGCTGACTTTGCAGGTTTGGAAATTTTTACTGGGATTTTATGAGTATGATTCTACCTATGCTGAAAGGGAATATCTTGAATCAATGAGGAAATCAGAATATGAAACTATAAAGTCTCAGTGGAAGGTTAAAGTTTCTTCTCAGCCCTATCCCCATTTTATGAAATTCAGCTTTGGTTTTGAAAATAACCTTTTAACATAAACCTGTTGCAATAATCTGTGGTGTCATCTTGTTACATTGCTTTCCTCAACATTCAATTGCTAAATGTATGGAGCAACTACTTTCTTTGCGTTCCTAATTTTTTCTGCCGATTTTAAGATGTCATGCAATCCTACTAGCTAAAAATTTCTCAGCTTGAATTATTATATTGTATCCTTTATTTGGATGTGAAAGTCGTCAATGTTGCCTTTATCTTCCAAGGCCTTGACATGATTTCTGCCAAGAGACTATATTAATCTAGTCATTAGATCAACCTTCATGCATCAACATCATACTTTGGCTATTAAAGAGAAGCACAGTTCATATTTCTGTAGATACGTCATGCCTATAGTTCATCATTCGTTTGTTCCAATTTAATGAGTTGTCTAATTCAGAACCAAATTATAATTAGATGCAGGAAAAGTTGTTTTGTTGTCTTTCCGTAAAGTCAGGTATTCTGTCTTAATTATAAGCTGTGGTACAATTTTCAAAATTTATCACCTTACGCTGTCATATTGTACTCCTTGAAAATTTTTTCCAGCTTTTATTTTCTCTTAGCAGCAACGTGGCGGTTGTTTTCTTTAGGAAAAAATAAAGCAGTCAGCTTGTATAATACAAGTGCAAGTATGCAAGTGAAGTATGCTTGGTTTCAACTTTATTACTAATCAAACACCATGTGTTTCAATTCCAAGCAGGGTCAAGGTATTGCTGTCTTATTATTTGACAAGCCATGTCAAGTCTGTAGCATCTTAAGAAACATGCCTACAGCTATTCTTCTGGTTAAATTTCCTTGTTTCCTAGTCTTTGTTAAACACATGTAAGCCCATGCGAACTGGCTGCCTTTGTTTTTGTCTGGCATTTATGTGTATGAATTTGATTTTCCTCAATGATGTTCCACTACGTGCTTATGTTATGATACTGCAAATAAAAAATTTTCAGCCCAAACGACATTAATTTGTTCATGCTGAGGCTTAGTACCAGGTAGCACATCATTTGCATGCTATGATGGATTAGTCGTAGCAGCATGCGTCTAACTATTTTCGTTGAATTTATTGTTTGTTTCTTTCACAGGCATTGCATTTCTAATTTTTATAGTCTAATAAAGACTTTCTATGCAGAGTATTTCAGAAGTACAAGCCAAAAGGTTCACAAAGTTCAGGGAACGTAGAGGCTTGATTGAGAAGGATGTGGTATAATTTTCTCTGCTATATCTGCTGCTTCCCTATTTGAATCAGTGTCGCAGCTAAGTCTCTTCTAACTGTTGTTGAATTTTTAATGCCTTGTTCTTTTTTTCTTTGTCAAGGTTCGAACAGATAGATCTATCCCTTATTATGAAGGTGATGATAATCTTCATGTTACAGCTCTGCATGATATACTATTGACATATTCATTCTATAATTTTGACCTTGGATACTGTCAGGTAATTTGGAGTTTAATGATTTTTCTCTCAAGTTGACTTCCTTGTCATTGTTTTTACCTAATTGTAGTACTTATCTTATTCACCCAATCAGCCATATTTCTGCTTTCTTATCCCTTTTGTGATTTTTTTGGTCAAGTAATCTTCTTCTTTTGGTTTTACAGGGCATGAGCGATCTTTTGTCACCGATATTATTTGTTATGAGAGATGAATCTGAGGCATTCTGGTCTTTTGTTGCTCTGATGGAACGCCTTGGACCCAACTTCAACCGTGACCAGAATGGAATGCATTCCCAACTTTTTGCATTGTCTAAGGTACGTGTCATCATAGTAAGTTTATGTTTGGAAAAATATATTCAAGGACTAACGTGCTTTTCATGAAGTTTTAAAATGGGCATTTCAGGAAATAGAAGAAATTCTAATTCTTATGACAGATCAATTATGCCTGGTTGCTATGCTTGACTTTGTTGTAGAATATTTGAATCCATCTTTAGTTTTAAATTGTTCTACCCCTACGTTACTACTCTGTTTTATGGTATGCAGCAATAACACAACCGAAGCCTCATAATTTCCCTGATACTGGTACAAGAAAGTTACAAGCCACCTGTGCTATATTTATGTCACCATATATCTTCAAAATATTGAAAAGTATTTTTTTATGTTAATTTGTGTTCCTAAAAAGGTCCTGATGCCCATTATATCAACCTCACTATCTCTCGCTATCTTGCAAAAATAAATTAAGGGGGCATTTGGTTCGTTATTATCTTAATGTTATGTTATGTAATTTAGATGTCATGACATCTAGATGTCATCTTTTGACTAATAATTTTATACTCTAATAAAAGATTATTTATAGATGTCATTAAACCAAACAATTGCTTTCTCTAGATAACATAACATAACATCAAGATAACATTGAACCAAATACCCCCTAAAATAAAATAAGATAGAACAAAATACTAATAGAAAATACAGATGGCATAATAATGGTATTCTGAGTGTCATCTTACTTTAACTTGCCAAATCTGGTGACCAGAAATAGATCCTGTGGATATGGGTTGATTTTTTAAAATTAAGCATGATTAATTAATTAATTAATAATTTAAGCATAATTAAAACAAAATTAACAAAGGGAGCATGTTTTAGACGGTGCCGAAACGGCGTCAGTAAGAGCCGAAGTCGCCCGGCGCACGGGCGACTACTATTAAATTATTATTTTTATTTGTATTTTTTATTTTCTGTAACTTTTTATTGTAATTTTGTGTTTACCAAAATCTGCGAAGTCGCAAGACGAAAGTCGCCCGCACGCCGGGCGACTTCCACAAAAAGGCCCGCCCGGCGCGCGGGCGACTTCTGTTTTAAATTATTTATTTTATTTTGTATTTTTTATTTTCTGTAATTTTTCATTGTAATTTTGTGTTTACCAAAATCTGCGAAGTTGTATTTATTACATAAGTATTACTTTTTAAAAAATTTATTACATAACAAGTACTCACAACAAAGTTGTATTTTTTCCCTAAAAATATTACTTTGATATCTAGAAGTAAAACGAGTACGTATTTCATCCCATTCTTCAATTGTAAGTTTTTTACTCAATGGCTTCTTGGTTGGCTGAAAATCTCTAAACGCGACATCGTTATACAGAATACATAAATACGCATTTTCTGTTTTTGACCATCTTTTGTCATGTAGACCTTCCACGTTGATCATGTCATTGTTAAAATAATTTTCTGCGTTTCGTACATCTGCCCTTTCCTTTGAGCTTGAGCAACCACCCTTACATCTAGACATGCTTTAGAAATACAGCAGAACTCAATGGTATATGTAAATTATTAAAAAAATAAGAAATATATACAACGCTAAATCACATTAAAAAATTAAAATGAATATTATATTCATTATAGTTACAAGAGTATTACAGTACTATATCACATTAACTACATCATCTCTGCCTCCCTCTCTTACACGGTATAGCGTCCCAGGGGTAGACGACTCAGGTATTCGACGTCGTCGCTGGTGGAGAGCATGCGCATGTGTGCTACCATCATCATGCTCATCATCATCATCGATGTAATCCTCCCTAGCCTGATCTTGGTCGATCGGCGGTGCCGAAGGACCAACATCAAACTGTGTCTGATGAAGACCATAATGATAATAAGCACTCGATTCACCCGAGTCGTACTGCGATGAATGAGCTGTAAGATCTGTAGTCGAATGCCCGGTGAGCTCTCCGAAAGTAAACAGCTCTTGCTCCTGCGGAGTGTAGGTCTCAGTCGAATGACCTGTACGCCTAGCCACTGGAGAAAAGTGTTGCTGCGAGCGAAAGTGATCACATAATGAAAATAACTGATCCCGAGAGTCCATCCATATGCTTGGGCTGCTACCCTCCGTCTATCTCTCGGCATCAAACAGTGAATACGCAGCGCGTGTGATCTCTTATAATAAGGATATCCGTAGTAAATTTAAATATGTAATTTTATAAGTTAGAGCTCACAAATCCCCTGTGTACTGGTGCCGAAGACGGCTCTACTTCGGTGAAGACAAGTGAGATGTGCCCAAGATCTATACCAATCCATGTACATCCTCAACGCATCAGCGTCATCTTCACTGACTAACTGTGGCTGCTGAATAAAGTCAGAATGTCCTCTCCATAAACGTCTGTACAGTGAGTGCTCAGCAAACCAATCTGTGGAGGCTCGACCCCGACCATCAATCTTCCTGAAATTCAGATCTGGCACTTCTAGCGGGAAATACTGTTGGTGGCCGAACTGCTGCATCACACGCTCAGGCATGTGCCACTCAACAACTACCCAAGCTATCAATGACATTTATGCCAAATAAAGAGCTGATCCAGCAGTGCAAAGAGGTGTCAGAATACCTATGAGGTCAGCAGTGTATGGTGTCCATAACACCTGACTCTGTTGTATTGTGTCGATTTCATTACGAAAAAATGAGACCGTATAAAATGGTGCATGACCGACGACACACCACTTGCCAATATAACGTGACACATGATTAGCAATTACATATTAGTACAAATAAAATGATATTACATATTCAATGAGAGTTACCTGTATCCCAGTGGCCTCTGTATAAGCTGATGAGTTGGCAGCTATCTGCTAGGGCAACCGATGTGTAGATGCTCCCACGCCCAAATCTGCAGTAGATGCACGCAACCAGCTACGGTAGAACGTGTAGGGACGACTACTTTCTTGAGTATGCCCAAGAAATATTTCTTGCTCATTGACATGCGATGAAGTACCAATAAGGGGTACTGCTTCGATGTAAAGTGTTAGAGACGTTTGAGATGCGCGCTCTAACATAATCTCACATTCATCATCATCTTCGATATACCATGCTATATACCTTGTTTCTTCTGGGTATTTGCATAATATTTTCACGTCGTCATTGTTCAAATCGAGACGCATGGCTCAACATGTTTATTTTTCAGATCAGCTAATATGTCACCAAGTTTAAACTTTATAACCTTAGCGTGACCACCGACATAATCCGGAGATCCATCATCTTTAAATATTAAGTTACCACCGAAATGAATGGTAACATAAGCAGATGAGTTTGTCATTTGATTTATAATTCAGTAACTTCAAACACAATTTAATATGAAAATAACAACGCCTAATAATTTATTCAAAATATTAAAAAAAAAAATCTAAACAAAATTTTAAAAAATTTAGAACGTACCTTAAAATGTTGTTGCTCTTGATTTTTTGCTGCAGAATTTCTCTTGCTATTCTCTAAAAATTCGGAGAAAATGAAGTGTGGCGAAAATGGGAGGGGGTTTATTTATAGATTTGTTTATACAGAAGTCGCCCGCTGCGCGGGCGACTTGTCTCTGCGAAGTCGCCCGGCGCGCGGGTGACTTCAGCTCTTAACGGCGCCTTCCGAAACATGCTCTCTTTGTTAATTTTGTTTTAATTATGCTAAATTATTAATTAATTAATTAATCATGCTTAATTTTAAAAAATTATTGTAGATATGGATCAGATAAGTTGTTTACACAGAGGAAACCACCTTAACTGAATACCTTCTGCTCTTTTATTTTTTTCAGTACTTGAAATGGACTATCAGTTTATTGAATTAGTGTCACTTTATAATTGTTTTAATATATTTCATTTTTCAGTTGGTGGAGCTTCTGGATCATCCACTCCATAACTACTTTAGGCAGGCTGATTGTTTAAATTATTTCTTTTGTTTTCGCTGGATTCTCATACAGTTTAAAAGGTAGGCACTTTCACACTGCACTTTTTTGTCTGGAAATCTTCTTTGTTTATATTCAAGTATTTAAATGTTTTCACTCTTTTAATGTTGTGTAAAACCTGAGTATTTAATCATTCGTTGCCTCAAATTGCGCAAACTGCACAAAGGAAGATTTCATCGTATTCATGAGAAATTTCCTTTATGTTAGGGTTGCTTCTTTTTAAGATCAGTTTGATACCAACACAAACTAACACAAAAAGTGACCACCTTTTTTTATTGAATATATCTTTTTCTAATTAAAGAGAAATTGCTTGCAAGTGTTATGATCTTCTGAGACGGGATTCAAAATTATTTCCCAATTATGTTCTTTCCAATGAGGTCAGCTTATATGAAGTTGTAATGGTACGTTACTTACATTGATCATTGTTCCCTCTTGAATCATCTTTAGTTTGTTTCTTCTCGTCTGCCTCTATTGTTCCTTTAGTTTGTTTCTTAATCCTAAGGTTTAATCCAACTAAACAAATCTATTTGGTAACCTTTGCTTAAAGTATCTAGAAGCCTCACATCACTAACATGCACAATTATTAGAGTACTCATAAAAAGTGATTGCTTATTATTATGATCAGTACTTTACAAAACTCGGTTTTAACACAGCCTGAAATAAATCCTCATACTCTTTCATAAACTTGAAAGTATTTAGTCAACCTTCGGCGGGCTCAACGAGATAGATATTAGAGTCTAAATAATTAAAGCTCATTTTTAATTGATTACTTTTAGAAGTACTCGTATATAAATTGGACAAGTAGTCCTACTCTCGATATAAATTGGCAAGTAGTCCTACACTTTTGAACATAGATAATGTGGTTTCACATAATATTGTAACCATCAAAATGGCTCCATGCTCCCATGTTATGCTAGCTGATGTTGCTTTGCAAAATTGTCTCGTGGTTCATTCTTCACTCTTACATGAGTTACAGATGAAATAAATGGTATATATATATATATATATATATATTCTCCTGTTGTTATGTCTGATTCCCAGGGTTCTAATTGTATCTTTGACAACTAATAGGCTCCTAGTGAACAAGCTTTGACAGATGCTGCATTATTTTCAAATTGTCTTGTGGTTCCTTTTTTATGGATTTGGAAGGTATTTATGTGATGTTTTTTTATTTTGAAGATGTTGGATTTGCCAACACCTTTAAAAAGTTAAAGTAATTAAACTGGCTTTGTTTAAATTGCGCACTATTTGAAATATTTATTAGTGAATATCTGTTTGAATCCGTCTAAATAAAATAAGCCCACACTTCTATATACCAACAACAACGAAGCCTCAACCCTAGGTTAGTTGGGGCGGCTACATGGATTTCTCTTGTCTGTGGAGTTCTCTCTTCAATACCATTGCTTGGATTGACACCCTTTCTTCTCTTTTTGTTCTTGATTTTATCAATTGTAGAGAATTTGAGTACGACAAGGTAATGCATCTGTGGGAGGTGCTATGGACACATTATCTGTCAGAGCACTTCCATCTCTACATTTGCGTCGCGGTCCTAAAAAGACATAGGATGAAGATCATGGGGGAGCAGATGGACTTCGATACTCTCCTCAAGTTCATCAATGAACTCAGCGGCGAAATTAATCTTGATGCAGTGCTCAGGGACGCGGAAGCCTTGTGTGTATGTGCTGGAGAAAGCGGAGCTGCGTGTATTCCACCTGGAACACCTCCATCCCTGCCACTGGATTTAGATGCTGGGCTGTATGCTCAGCAAGATGATGAGGTATTGTGAAGGATCTCTGACATCTGTGTACATGGAGTGAAAGCAAATGTTGAGATTTGCTTTTTTATTATAAAAAAAATGGTTACAAGGTTCATGTATATTTTCATTTGACTGTGAATTCCATGGATCTAATCAGTGCTTGTTTAAAATTATTTGTTTTTATAATGAAATCTAATTTGTTTTAATTAGTTTGAGTATGACTTAGCTATGAAATCATAAAAAGCATATATTTGAAATGCCAGACATTGTCTTTTCTAAAGATTGTCGCCAATTTGAAATTGAAGAATTGATATTACAATGCACCTGATATAGCTCATATCCCTATCAAATTGTGTGGGTGCCTCTTTAGATAGAGCAATTTTTGCGTCCGACTAGGGCTGTTATCGAGCCCGACTTCGAGCCGAGCCATATCGGCTCGAGATCAGCTCACTCGAAATTTTTACGGCTCGAAATCGACTCGTTAGTCGAATAGTTTCGATTTCGAGCCGGCTCGGCTCGAATGGGCTCGACTTCGAGCCAGCTCGATCACACTTTGAGCTGGCTCGAAATACTTATAATTATTAATTAAAAAATACACAAATTTTAATTTTTTTTAAAATTAAAATATATGTTAAAAATTATATTTTTATATATATGCTATTTTTTACAAACATAAAAATAAAAATTCATAAAACAATTTTAACCATATCTTAAAATAATACCATAAAAATTATCATATAATATGTGCAATAATTGTATCTTTTTAAAATGTCTAATTAAATAATAATGATAAATAATTACATGAATAGATTATACATCATAATATCTAACAATATTTTTATGGAGATATTATATTATTGCTATATAGTATATGTATTTAAAGCGTAGCCAATCTCGGAGCCAAATCGAGCCGATCCTACCCTGGCTCGAAATCGGCTCGAAAAAAATACCGAGCCATAATTTTGGCTCGTTAGTCGGCTCGTTTAAATCGATTCGATTTCGATTCGATCCAAAATCAATTCGATTTTCGATCGATTTTCGATCTTCGATCCATATTAACAGCCTTACGTCCGACGGGATATTCTCCGAACTTTGCATGTGCAATGGGGTGGAGTTCTTGCACACTTAGCACTCAGGGATTCGCCCCGGACCATCTGGGGCCTAGACATCATAATTTTTTCTTCAAACAGGCACTGCATTGTTTTATTTTATTTTGTTTTTTAAAATTGTGTTTAAGATCTTGCATTGTACAACTATAAATAAAAAATAAAAAATTTACATAAATAGCATATAAATTTATCTTATTTATTTGTTAGATGCTTAAAATATAATTATCACTTTAAAGATATTCTAAACGTGTTAATATTACTCGCTTTATTGATTTTCATCTATATGTGATTTAAATATAGTTAAATTATCTGTCAATTATGATTTATAAAAAATTGTAACCTTCTAATGCAGCGCAACACAAAATTAATGACCACCCTAAGGACCGTTTATATTTCTCCATACATGAATTTCACAAAAGAGAAATACTATATTACTTCGAGGAGATTCATAAACAGTTTATTAATTTATGAACATCTGAAAATCTAAATATTACAATTTAATTAGTCAAAATGAATAAATATTATGCTACGTAGGCAAGGGTGTTAATATGGATCGAGGATCGAAAATCGATCGAAAATTGAATTGATTTTAGATTGAATCGAAATCGAGTCAATCTAAATGGGCCAAAAGTTCGGCTTGGTAATAATTTCGAGTCGATTTTGAGCCGGTGGGCTCGACTCGATCCAGCTTGAAATCAGCTCGAATTAAAATATATTTTATATTATAATACATATATATAATATATATATATATATTAAAATATATATATTATATAATATAAATATATATTATAAACTGAGCCGATCGCGAGCCAGATCGAGTTGAGCTTACCAAGCTCGAGATAGGCTCTAAAAAAAATTGAGATTTGATTCATTTTCAAGCCGGCTCGAAAATGAATCGAACTCGGCTCGAAGTCGATTGGAATCGAATCGAGCCGGCTCGAAGTCAAACCCAATCGAGCTCAAGTCGATTTTGAGTCTATCAAAATGTGATCAATATTGGCTCAGCTCGAAATCGGATCGGTAACAGCCCTATTAACGTAGGAAAAATTATTGCGTCCGGGTAGAACACCATCCACATGACCCAGCTGTATTGCGCACGTGACAGCCTCTGATTTACATCCGAATTATACTCCATTTGAACGCAATAATTTCTCACTACATAGATCCTTAGTTTATCCCAACGTTGACCGTTACTTTCGAATTCTACTCAATTGAATAAAAATGTTTGCTAAAAGTTTATTCCAGCATCCACTGTTATGTTTGAATTCTCATGAATAACATCTTTTGTGAACTACCGAAACATTTTATCCAAATTGGAATGCTTAGATTAGTCAAATGCCTTTTATCCAAAAATAAATTGATTACCATATGAAAGATGTCAATTTAAAATTTTGTTTCATAAAAATAAACATATCAAAATTAAAATGGAGAAACAAATAAACTATTAATCTTGAAAGAAGCTAAAAAATAAAGAAATACTACAAAACACGTATTTACTAGTTACTACACTAGAGAATTCTACTATAAAAAAAAGTTGATAACAGCTTGAAAAAATGTACATACAACAGCATAAAATTACTTGTTAAGAAATATAATTAATCCTCTACATCAAAATTTATGCATAATGTGAAACGGATTTCAAAATAAATTAAGAAAAACAGCATACAATTTAATCAGCAAATGAAAATCAGTGCCCGAAGCATCACCTTGAGATAAAAAAATTCAATCCATATTAAAAACCAGCATACTGTCTGCTTCATAATCAAATAAATCGAATCAATCATTAAACCAGTAATTCATTATTTTTAAAAAATAACAAGAATAAGTGTTACAAAAAAAACCAAATGTTTACAATAACAAAATCATTCATTATATTAATTCATTATATAGTATTGGCATCAAATCATATCAGATGGCGAGCCAATCCTCAATGATACCGGGCGGTCAGATTTAGTTTTGACAACACAAATAATACAAGTCATCTACAAAGTCAAAACTATGGATCGCCTTAACCTCCTATCAAATAGAAAGCAGAAATTTCATAAACCCTAGAGAGAGGCCAGCCTGGTACCACCAAATTGAGAACCAGCCTCAAAATTATGAGCCCAAAATTGAATTTCTGTTGTTCCATCAATCAAGAGTAAAGGGCGACCTTCACCTAGGCTTTACTGCTCAAACCTTTGGTTCACGCAGAGCTCTTCTTTTTTCTTCCCTGCAGAAGGCCTCAATGAAATGACAAATAACACTAAAATGTAATAGAATTCAATTGACTACTATGGAAAAAAGACGAGAAAATATTCACTGGTGTCCTCTTCCATGGAGATTCTTAATATTTGACAAACTTTGGCAAATCATTAGCAATTCGCAATGGATGAAATCATTAAAGAATAGGAATAAGGACTTGGTTACCAAAGATTGGAAGATGAGATGCACAAGTTATTGGGCACTCACCTAGCTCGTGAAATTTCTGCTCTTGATGGGAATTTCCGTTTCTTCAAATTAACAGTGGTTGCTGGCATTTTGTTCTCATTGTTCTGAGAAAGGTCTACAGTACCACCATTTTGTTTACTAACACTCTTCTTCAATTTAAACTTTTTATGTTTTCTATTAAGACCCTTCTCATAATTCCGAGCACGTTCATTTAGTTTTTTCATTCCTTTATTTGAAAGCTTTTGTGTGCTTTCTTTAGGTTCGTTTGGCATATTCTGATCTCTTTTGGCATTCTCAACTGTTTCCTCTTCTGCTTCTTCAGATAACTTGGAAGGCTCAGGCTTTGCTGGTTTAGAATTGCTCTTCTTTTTCAACTGCAATGGGAGAAAAGCAATTACGGCAGTAATTTTTACCTTGCATATGGTCTAAAGATTCTAGAAAAATGTTCACCTTCGCAACGAAGAACCCATCCATGTTGTTGACATGGGGATAGAACCTTCTTGCTTTCTCTAAGGACAGATGGAAACGATGCTCTCGAAAACGTATGAATCTGGGTAAGTGAAGTACCCTGTTAGTCATTGGACAACAAACTTTGTGGCTGTAAAAGCAAATTATAATATGAAACTAACCCAGGACGACCAAATTCTAAGCCGCATGGCACAAGCTGCACATCTCTCTTTTTGAGGGCATAGTCGATCACAGCCTCATTCTGTAAGTACAACAGAAAGGCCAATAAATCATTTACACAAGCACTTTATTTGGCTCATTTTGCTAATCATGTAGAGAGAATGCAAACCTCTTCAACCATCATAGAGCAAGTAGAGTATACGATATATCCTCCTGTTTTCGAATTAGCATCAACTAAGTCTATTGCTGCCAAAATTAATTGCTGCAACGAGAACATAAAGCAAAATAGGGTTAAGTTGTTTGAATATTGTTACAGCCCTACAGGTTTTGCATCTTAGAATAACCTAGAGACATATTAAAGAAAATCTCTATCAAATTTTTAGAACATCAATTATCGTCATCATCATTGTCATCATCACCATCATCACCAATATAGTCTTATCCAAACTATTTTATGTAGGCTTCACAAACCCCTTTCCGCTGTCACTTCTGATGCATAGATAACAAAAACCAAAGCCTAGTTTCTGAAGTTATTAGTCTTTTTGAAAAATGAAGTTAATAGTTGCTAAAGAAGAAAAGCAAAAAGTCAAACTCTAGCTTCAAATGGAAGTAAAAAATGACTAACATTGAATCCTATTGGTTCCATGTGATTAAGGCATATCATGTATATTGATGTTTATCAACAAGGTCGAGATGAGAGTTGACAAATAAATTATTAAGTTTAATGTTAGGCTTGAAGGTTTATTGACAACTTGGTGCTCCGCACAAGATTAAAGTGAAGAAAGCTATAGAGTGGACTCAAGCATCATGTGTAAAGTGATTGGCAAGCCTTGGAGATCAAGTGCAAATGAAGATCAATGTATTTAATTGTTTATTTATACATTGTCCTTGTATTTTTAGTAGAAATTACATAAGATTATCCTTGTAGTGCTAGGATTGTTTGGATAATATTATCAGTACTTTAGGATCTTGATAGAAGATGATTAGGTCGAGCATAAACTATTGGAATGAGAAAATATCATTTTTTTAAAAGGTAAAAATATCATTTGAGTGGTTTAGATTGCATATACTGACCTCAAGGTCAACCTAAGAAAGTATGAGGTACACCCAGTAATGGAATTGAGCAGAAATGACTACAAGGCCATTCTTGACATAGTACAAAGACAAAATGGGCGCAATGCAAACGTCATGGTTGACCTGGAGACTGAATTAGTACTTGAAGTTGACCTCAATGTTGTGTATGACTGCTGAGGCTATTCCAATGGCTAGTTAAGGCCGACCAAGGCAGATGTTCAGGCAAAAAATTAGTTGTTAGGAGACTTGTCTATTTAATGGCTTGGGCCTTTTGGGCTTTTTTCTTGATGCTCTTGGAACCTAATTAAGCCTAGTGATTTTGGTTGATCCCCTTGTTGAAAATCATTGGAGTGATTAAGTGGAGATTAAGGCAATCTAAGGGCTCAAGTGGTGATCCATCTTCTCCTAGAGCTTCAAGTTCCAATTCTTTATTTACTCTACATTGCATCATGTTTTGGATTTAGTTTTCTTCATCCCCCACTCGGTTGAGTCAGAAAGGCCTCTAATTAGATTTAGAGTGATAAGAGGAAGTGCTTATTATGCCCTCACTTGGTGAGTGAAGATGGTCTTTAGAATGAACAAGAAGAGGTGCATTTATTCCTTCGAGTGTTGAATAGGGCCACTACATGTAGAGAATAGTATAAGGGTTTCTCCACCCGGTGTAAAGGAGTGATTTGGTGATTAGTACTGGCGATTTGGGTTGGGATGGACGTAGGATTGGGATTGACCTGAACCACTTTACATTTTGATATTTTTTATCTGCACATCCTATTATTGAGTCCATTTGGGCTTACTTATTAGTTATTTTATTGCTAACTTATGCTTATGTTGATTTCATTGTACTATAAGTTCAGTAAATTGAAGCTATTCATTAGTATAGTAAATTAAATTTTAATTTGATTATTAGCGTCTATTCACCCCTCACCCCTTCTACACGCACCCATATGATCCTACAAGTCCAACCTTGCTTCACTTGGTTCTTGATTCAACCAAGTACGATTTTATTTGATCTTAACTTATAAGCTTGGTTTAAGCTAAGGTGAAAAAAACTCACTTGGTTAACTGCAAAATTATTAATTATTCTAATCCAACAACTGCTTGGCTATCGGTGACATTAGAATTTGATTACACATCAATGAGGTGCTTTTTTCCAATAAAGTTCATGGGTCATAATATGGGTCAGGATTAAAAAAACCTAGATTTAAGATTTGGGAGTAGAATTTGAATTTAACCTTATTTGGTGTTTCAGAATTCTAATAAACTATGGATTAAAAAGTGGTTAAGGATTTTAATTATTAACCCCAATCCAAAATGCAATGTAGCAGACAAAATTCACTTGAGGTGAATGGACACACTGCTAAACATCAAAAGAAAAGTTTGCTCAAATTTTATCTTTCCATGATCACAAATAAATGAAATAAAATTTCAAGCTTAGTTTACATGAAAATCAAAAAAAAATTCGTGTCCCACAAATTAAACCTATTTAAAATTCCAAATTAAGTTAGATCGATGATAAATTTCAAATTGCAATATTAGATTAGGTTTATCAAAACTTCAATCAACAAGAAATGCAGGTAGAAGGGACTCTCAATAATATCACCTAACATCAATGGTATCTTAGATAAAAAACCAAATCTCTCAAGGTGAGCAGACAAACAAATTGATCAAACAGAAATCTCCAACTCAATTCCAATTTATCCATAGATTATTCAAATCAGGAATGGGCATACCATAGCTGAGTTAAGAGTGAATCTTGCAACCAACAAAGAATGAGTTTTAAATTGTTGTTCATGGAGGGATGCGATTAATGGTAGAAGCAAGATGAGGGTCAAAACCAATCCCCTGACTGGCTAGAGTCTTAGGGCCACAGGAACTAGAGGTACTGTGAGTAATGATGTTGAAAAGAACGGGGGTTGCCGCCATGTCAATACACCCAACGGGGATTTGGATCAAAAGAGGGTCAGGGTGCATAAAATTTCGAAATCGTTTTTGGGTATACTATCAAAAAAAAACTAAAAAGGTAACTAAGATCTCAAACTGTTCCTTCACCTATAAAACTAAACTGACGTGGGATTAAACCAGTCGCTAAATTAAGAAAAAATTTTAAATAAATGAAAATATATCCCATTAATCATGCTCAATAAATTAAACAACACAAATACACATTCATCCAACAAAAGGATCATGGCATGATTAGACTTGAGAAATCAACCATAAAAATATACCAAACACTATCCAATAAAATTTGCAAAACTCATTTGAATTGTAGTGAGTGAAACTCATCCATGTAGCTTTATGCTTTAGGTTAATTGAAGTGTAAAGGTTGTGCATCATGTCATTTATTGTGCTCCAAGGTATTTTTAAAACCTCCACAGCGTACATCTACATTACCAATGAAATCAACATATAAATATTACATTTTCTCAAAAGCTAAGAATCAACTATAAGCTTTTCATTACGTCCTCTACGTTTAGACACAAGCTGGAAGTGAATGTGGTCTAGGGTATCTTTTATGATGCTGCTCAAGGCTCAGTTTAGACTTAGTTCATATTGCTGGTTACCGTACCTTGCATGTCATAATTGTTCATTGTTATTTGTCATCTTGATATGGTGTACATGATGAATTTGGCTTTGCACAATAGGACAAATTGCTTTTTAGTGCAAGTACCAAATAGTATAATATTTTAGGAGAAGTGTGAAATCACATATCTCAACGGCCACTGAAACCACATCCCTCTAGTCCACTTCCCCTTGTTTCTTCCCCTTTAATGTAACAAAAGCTGCCTCATGGTGATTGTTCTCAAAAGATATTGGTGGCATTGGTGAGAAGATAAGGGCATACGAGAGAGCATGAAGCATTTGTTGAGCACAAACCACAATTTTAACTTGCTTAAGTCTTGCAGAAATTTTAAACAACCTATAAGTAGCATTTACTCACAGTCAGAAATTTCATAATGCACAACAATAATCCCTGTTACTTTCATTGAGACCAACAGCATTCATCCAACGTCAAAAAATATACCTTCTGAATTTCAAAAACATATACCTTCTGCAAGAAAGCACAATTTCGAATGTCTTCAATAGCCTTGGAGGCTTTGACAGATGGTTCATTCCATACAATCTTCAAAAAAGAATAGTACATGAATTGTACAATTCAACATATTGAAAAAGAACAAGTCCTTCCAATAAAACAATTAAGAATTCAACTTACCCCAGTACCACTGCAGGGAGCATCCAGTAATACTCTATCAAC
Organism: Apostasia shenzhenica; assembly: GCA_002786265.1. NCBI lineage: Eukaryota > Viridiplantae > Streptophyta > Magnoliopsida > Asparagales > Orchidaceae > Apostasia > Apostasia shenzhenica. The sequence goes on along the minus strand of KZ452102.1, from coordinate 600,596 downwards.
AGAATTGCATCCCAGTATCTTGGACAGCTGGACTTGAAAAGTACAAGATGGCCAACAACATAAGAATGAAAAGAAGCTCTGATGATCAAAATACTGACATAACTTTCCATATAATTGACAGAACTAACCTCTTTTCCATCATAGTTGCATACAACAGCATTTGTTACACCCATACGATGAATATTAGCAGTAAGAGAATTAAGCCTCTTCTCCTTGAACTCATTTGCATAGATTATACCTGAGAAAATATTATTTAATATTAAATATGCTGAATGCATTCAGCTTTATACGTAAAGAGAGAAAATCATATGTTAAAAAATAGATGCATTTAACTCTATAGACTTTAGTAAAGAACATAGACTAGTTTCAAAAACATGGACTTAATAATTGCAAACCATAGACTTGTGTTTGGCTCATTTTTTACTCTATATTTGTATTATAAAAGCATAGACTTACAAAAAGAATCCTGCAGATGCATAAGTAACTCAATTAAATGACAAAATGCCAAAATTACTGTTGATGTCATGGCTATTAACAGACAACCATATAATAACTAAAGCGTACCAGCTACATTTCATATTTCCTTCCCAATAGTAGTAGGGATTGCAGTTTGGGTTTTGACAGAAAGAGCCAGAGAGTAATTACCCACACTTTTTCTAACACCCCCTTTTTGTGAATCATTAATCTAAATATAAAAACCCATAACTTTTTCTTGGACCGCAAATATCCTTAGGTGTGAACAGAAACAAGCAAAGCTTTCTGCCTTCCCACAATAAAGTCAGCATTACCAATTCTCCGTCATAATTAATTCCTACAAAAGGCCAAATCTGTCTAAATTGAAGTTACATCAGCCAGCTAACAGCAAGAATAACCACAACAATTGCATCGTTTACTTCAAAGCAAATAAACCAAAAATCATTTGAACAATCAAGCTTCCAAATGATACTTTCATGAACAGAAAAAAACTGACAAAAAGCTAACTGCTTATGAAAAGAATGCTGTTATACTAATATTTTCCAATACTATACTATCATGCAAAACATAAATTCTCATTGGAAACTGATATCTCATTTCTAGCACATTGTCTATGCCTTTGATAGCAAAGGAGTGTGTATCTTATTTAGTCAAACCACCCCCTGACCCTTACCAAAAAGGGGGCATCCTGTAGAATGAATTCAGACTCAAGATCTTTCCACTTTAGATGAAACTTCCCCAAATTCAAAAAGGGAACTAGCTTTCGAAACAGACTTTCAACCGGAAACTAGCTATTGACTTGACCAACCTTAATTAATTCCATCATCATCGTCCATAGCCTTAGCTATTTCAGATTGGCCTTAAGAATTTTCTTCAATAATCAATTATGTTTACCATAAAAATAATAATAATTATGTTTAATGCTGAACGAGATTCAGTTCTAGCTTACAAACTCAGCTCGAATTAATGTTTTTCCTGTACCCTTTTCCATGTACTTTCTTTCATAATGCGCCTCCACACAAAGGGTGCCACCTGATTTTTTTGTGTTCTCTATTGATCAATCAAATCAATCAAAAATTTTAAAAATTAGGTTCCAACAAAAACAAAGAATAGTTCTGAGTTGGCTCTGTTCATTGACCACCTTGTATTCTTCGAAAAATACCAATTTGCAAACTCTGATTGTATTGTTCTCATTCACCTTCTTTAACTTGGAAAGCTTTGCTTTCATTATTTTCTTGCTGCTTATCTGCTAATGAGTACATAACTTTTAGTTTCTTGCACAAAGATTGAAGAAAAACTTAATATTCTCTCACATAGATATCTAAAAACCATGTTCGTCCGGGAGGAGACTTTTCATAAGACAGTTGCAACAACAGCATTGGTTTACCAAATAATACAATATTTGCTTCTTTTTTAAACAAAATTTGTTATAGTTCAATAGTTTCTACACAAGCAATTCCTCACGAGAAATGTTTCAAGGTAGTCAATGCTAGACACAAGATGAAATTCTGACAAAAAAATATTAACGACCGACAAAAGCAACAAAGAAAAGCTAATAAAACTGGTAAATCCATAATTGCAACAAAGCCTTCAAGTTAGTTCCTAGTTCATACAAATAAATGCAGTATAGCGTGCCAAAGCTACGTAAATATGAAAGATTTGCAAATAGATAATAGCTAAATAAAAATAAATTCAGAGTTTCTGGAAGAGTCTGAACACTTAAATTTGCTGACAGTCACAAACCTGTATTCTTCATGAGGGCAGCAATGTATGTAGTCTTACCACCTGGAGCTGCCCTGTAAAAGAATAACAGAAATAATAAAAATAAGTGTTTGTAGAAAAATTACAAGATGCTTTTCTCCAATTCTTAATCAAAGATACCAATTATAAGTCACTATCACATGCTGTCCAAGGAAAGTTCTTGCATATTCACATCCCATTCCCGTTTATTCATAAGAATATGGACAAAAATAAGTCTCCATAACATCTAAATTGCAAAACAATATACATAGCAAACAATAAGAAGAAAAAAAATGTGTTCTTTTTTTAAGATAGGCATAAAGGTGGCTGTATTTTGCATTTATTTCATTAGTGGTTTAGAGACATGACTCCCTTTGATAGCATGGAAGTAATAAGTAGAACATTTGAAATAATAGAGCAATAATTTGAAATTCCTAATAGCATATCAAGTTTTACATTATACGTTCAGCTAACTAGATTGCATTCTTGTCAATTTTTTGTTAGCTAAATTGGAATAGGTTAACCAAAAGCATAAACCTAATTACATAAAGAACGTAAATTTCAACAAATGAAAGTTAAATACCTAATTATTTGTTCATTATGTAGTAAAGGCCTAAAACTTAACGGCTATACCTTGACGGTAATATAGCAAAACTAAACATTGTAAATATCTAGAAGATTTACATGAAAAGAACAAAACATAAAACATATGCATTTACTTCTACTGATTCTATTACATACGAAAAGTTAAAATAACTTCTTTGAAAAAAAAGAATTTACATTCCCCAACATATTTCATGGCAAAAAAACTAGAATGTCAAACACTATTATATCTATTTGTCTTTTACAAGGAGGCCAAAAATATAGTTATTGGTACAATTATTACAGAAAAAAAATGATTGAGATTAAGTCCGCCTTAAGGATGATAAAAATATCTGAAACTTAGAACTTGCCCGAAACGTTCAGTTTTGAATATACAATATTCTTACATTTTTAACTGACAAGTCGATTCAAACCAAGATTCAAGCTGGCTTGAAATCGAATTGATTCGAATAGGCTTTACTCAAGTGATGTCCAATTTCAATTTAGACTGATTTCGATTTGAATAGGCTTTACTCGAGAGATGTCCAATTTCAATTTAGACTGATTTCAAGCAGAGTCAAATTTGAAATTTTTTATTTCAAGTGCCCTTCAACTTGCTCAAAATTAGTCGAATAACAACCCTAGTCCACCTAAACAATATCCTTCTCAGACATGCTTTTTAAGGCATTCCCCCATATCATAAAAACTCAAATCTTGAATGAAATGGATGCTTGAAACTGTTGGCATCTAACACCTGATTTTCAATTACAATGGAGGAAATGCAATAGCATTTGTTAGTGAAGAATACAAATTTGAAAGATCCACGTCTGCAATACAAAGAAGTTTTTTAGTTAGTAGGGGGAAATAGGATGCATCTATGTTCTACAGGAGAATTAAATTCAACTTCTCTGGAAAATTGCATAAGTTAATACTGAAAAATGCACCTCCTCACAGCAATGCATGACAAATATTCTCTCATTAAAGCCTCAAGAAATGAAAAGTATAAGTCATATAATTGGCAACATTAACAACAATAAACTATCAATTCATTAGTATCCTGCCTAAAGTTCCTAACAGATTTCTACGAGTTCAAGGATATGACAATGCCAACCAAAAACGATGCAAAGAGGCTTTATACCCAGGAAAAAATTGACAATAAAATTGATGTTTTCATAACTTCTGTATCTAAAGGAAGCATTCAATAAGTTTAAGAAGAATGTACAAGTGCTTCAAATTCAAACAGATTCAACCACAAACTAGTTTTTCAATTGCTTCTAGTTAACCATAGGGATAGCAAAGGAGGGAAGTGTTGACGTTAGGTGAGAAAACTAGGACATCCTCTTGTCGACTGCTGGTGATGAGGTTTAGTGGGATCAGATGCCCCATAATAAAGGCCACAAATTACTAATTAGGAACAGATAAGTAACACACAAGCCAACATTGGAAACCTGAAAACGGCACTGTGACTAAATTGCAATAATAGCCATATTATTGAAACATATCGAAAATATACATCCAATGAATTATGTACATAACAAAAACTGTCATACATCTCCCATGCATAAATCACATATCCAGATTTTAGCAAATTAAAAGGATCATAACAGCACAACAAAATGAAGAAAAAAGAGATCTTACGCCATATCAACAATCCGCTCCTTTTCATGTGGAGCAAGGGCCATAACTGGTAGAAATGAACTTGCACCTTGTCGCTGAAAGAGAACTTACAGAGGTTTATGCACATTTCAAACAAACCAAAAACTAAATGATTTTAGAAGAATTACATCAAGAATGCTGAAAATAATACCATATAGTGTCCAGCCATAATCTCAGGAGTGGCACCAATAGGTACTTGTGAATCATAGACAACTAAGCCAACCTGTCAATGACATTTAGATGACTACCTTTGATAATTAGCTTCACGCTCTGCAGCTAGAAGGGCTGTAGGCATTAGTGTAAACAAATTACCTTGGACCACTTTCCTATAGCATCAAGATTTACCCCCCTATTAAGAAGAACAGCTGCAAGATCTCTTCTGCGAGTCTACAGCCATCCATCACAAAAAGAATATAATAATAAAAAAAAATTGTTTCCTGAAAGCTTATTGAAGGAATGGTTCAGCAATTTAGCAGTGAAAAATGAAAACACAGAGGTTCTAATTTGTCTGAATGCAGAACAATAATAATCCAATGGAGCGGAGAAATTACAGTTAGAATACTAACGAAAGAAATGAGTATATTAAGAGTACCTTCAAAGTATTTGCACGCAGTGTTTCAGGTCGATTTTTCTCAAAAGCCTCAAGAAGCTCAACAAGCTCAACAGCAGGGAAAATCTATAAATGAACAAACAAAAAAATGATTCACGCAAAGCTTAAATAAAAGGGTAATTGAAGTGGAGCAAGGACCAGAGATAGTTTCACAAATACCTCCATGAATGCACCAATAAGAAACTCATTGTACCCATAATAAGAGCATAAATCAGCTTTGAGCTGCTCAATATAATCCTTTCTAGAAGCCCCCTCTTGCCGCAGAGACTTGAAATTTGAGAGCACACGGACAACTGCATGAATGACGGGTGCTTAAATGGAATAAAACTAAAAGAATAAATACTGCAGCATGAACTGAAGCTGAGATAGCTTCAGCCATTTAGATGCAGGAATTCAAAGTTACGCACTCTCTTTTATCCTTCTTTGCAAGTTAGGAAGGTTGGGCGGTTGCCTGGCTTCTTCTTCGAGGTCCTAAACAAAATTACACAAGGCAATCAAGCTCCCAGCTACACAAATAACGATACACCAAAATCATGGAAAGATGCCCCAGAATGCAACCTCTTTAGTGGGCAATCTGAATTCATCGGACTCCCCCTTTATATTTAGCTTCAACTCCTCGTCCGCCTCCTCTTCAGCCCTCGCCTTAGCTTCATCAATGGCTCTCGACTTCGCCTCCAAGTCGGACTCCTCTGACTCCGACCCTGACTCATCTTGCCCCTCTACCGTGTATCGAAGAACGCATAAATCCAATAAATAACCGAACACCAAAAAAAAAAAAGCCAAAACGACAGCTTCCAACCATTATCGCCATCCCGGAGAAAATCGTCAGCCAGAGGATCCCCGTCCGAGGAGACGTCGGACCAAGATTGATCATCCTCAAAGTCTAATTTCTGGCTTTCATCTTCCTCATCTTCTTCTGCGTCGAGGTTTCCCCTGAGAAGATCAGCTTCGGTAGCTTTCGACGAAAAAAGAACCCTCCTTTTCTTCTCCTCCAGTTCTCCAACATTTTTCGCACCTTTCCGCTGCTTCTTAGCAGCCATGGCGACAGCACGCGAGCGACGGAGCGGGCGAGAGGAACCCGAAAGGCTAAAGTTAAGCCCTAACTAGGGTTTAGAGACTGCCGTTCACGTTCTTGTTGCCATTATTCTTCTTTTATAGAATTTTTTTTATTTACTTATAATTTTTTTTTTTTGGGACATTTACGTGATAGAAACAAATATTCAGCTAATTTATAAATTTTATCATAAATCTTAAAATATTATAGTTATTATATCTAAAATAGCTATTTTTTCGTTTTTCACATCCTGCAGTAAATTCTATCAGAAGATTTAACCATAGTTAAACCTCAACAAAATCTTAGCTATTGATCGCATCATTTAACTATTGACCTTCATGTTAGGGCATTGCGGAGCTGTATTAGTTCTGGCAGCAACGTATTCACGAGAGGCGACAGCGTATTCATGCGAGGCGGCAGCGTATTCTCGCTAGCATCACTCTGCTATTTGCATCTTCTTTCTTACGCGGGCATCGCGAGCAGGCATCGGACCTTTCTGAGGCCGACGACGACAGAACTTTGAAGCTGCAGAAAGGTCCAATACTCGTTCGCGATGCCCGCGTAAGAAGAAGATGCAAATAGCATAGTGATACTCACGTGAATACGTTATCGCCTCGTGAAGAATATGTTGCCGCATCACGTGAATACGCTATCGCCAGAACCAATATAGCTCCGCGATGCCCTAACATGAAGGTCGATGGTTAAATGATGTGATCAATGAGTGAGATTTTGTTGAAATTTAATTATGGTTAAATCTTCTAATAGAATTTACTGTAGGATGTAAAAAATAAAAAAATAACTATTTTAGATGTGATATATGTAATATTTTGAGATTTATGGTGAAATCCAGAAATTAGCCTAATTTCTATATCCATGTAAATGTCCCTTTTTTTAATAGTTAATTTCTATTATTTTTATTTTTTATTGAATTTTTTTAATAGTTAATTTCTTTTGCCTTTTTTGATAGTTTTTTCTATTATTCTTCCTCAAGCTTTTCCAAAAAAATATTTTAAGCTTCTGGCCACTACATTTAAGGCTCTGTTTGGCAATGGACTAAAAATCATGGCTAAAATTACCCATGACAAAAATCTTAAATTTATTTTAAAAAACTTAAAAAATTATTTTATATCTCATCTCACACAAATTCTAACATTAAAAATCACTTTATTTCACATCCAACACAATTCTCAATAAATTAATCAACTTTATTTCACATCATACACAATTTTTAATATAACTAACTTACTTTATTTCACATCATACACATTTTTCAAAAATCACTAAAAATTCCAACCAAATCTTCTTTTTTTTCTTATTACCAAACAGAGCCTAAGTCGATTTATTTATAACTATCATATAAATATTTTAATTATATTTAATATTTAGAACTATTTATAAAAACTACACGACATTCTCTACTGATAAATACAAGAGCTAAAGTTTTATTCGAGTTTCTAGCAATCGATCTATTTTTAAGCTTCAAATTATACTTTGTTCAAGTTTAACTAACAATCACTTATATTTATGATAAATACAAGTTTTTTTCTTTTACCCCAAAGATCACAATTCCTCCATCCCAATTAAAATTTGTTGTCACGTGAATTTAAATCCAAAATTGTCTAGTTCCAATCAAACTTTCTGTTCATCCCTTTAGTCTAAGTCAATATACGTGATTTCTCTAATTTTCAAATCAATTAAAAAAATTAAGAAAAATTACAACTAGGTCCTCCAATTATAAAGTTCATTAATAAATGATGATTTTTTGCTATCCTTTTTTTTTATCTCTATTGGGCAAACACTTCGTTAGCATATTGCTAGGCACGGAATGAGAGAATAAAAGGGAGAAGAGGGAGGAAGAGATAAACAGAGTATAGATTGAAAAAATAATAGAATTAGCGCATTTAAAAATTAAATGATGAGCTTATCAAGAAAAATTAAAAATTTGAAGAAAATGGCAAAAAAATCTATGTTTACTACATAATTTTATGAATAAAGGTTTTAAAAATTATAAATCAGAGTATAAAGTTAACTATATGAATCTATTAATAATCTATCTTATAAATAATTATAAAAATTATTTTTATTAACATGTCATATCTCATTAAGCTGAAGTAATTAAATTATAATTATTCATAGTGGTATGAGCTAGAAAAGTAAGGTCTGAGAAAATTTTGAAGTGCCAAGACCAAGGAATTCATTTGTGGTAGGCTGAGATGCTTTTCAAAATTGTCTTCGGTTCCGTCATTCATTTTATCTCCTTATGATTTCTCATCGGGGATATTGTTGCTGAAGAAGAGCTCTGATTTATCGAAGTTTATCGATTGTCCAGAAGCATCTTCATGGACTCGAAGGATTTGGTGAATTTGTTCTTCATCTTCCTTGTTGGCTCTAAAAATAGCAAACTATTATTCGCAAAGAATAAGTAAATGATGCTTAGTCCTTCTCTGCGAGCTTTACCCCTGTGCACCCTTCCTTTCCTTTCGGCTTATGGCAGGATTGCTGTTAGACCTTTGGCACATACGAGAAAAAGATATAGTAATAGAGAATCCTCTTATCTTAATCCTCTTTGTGGAATAATATTATTGCATTTCTTCCCATTAAAGCCCATAGAATAGGATACTGAAGAGATGCACTTCGTGATCACGTTAATAAATACTAGGAGGAAACCAACATTGCTCATCATCATCTTAAGAAAGGCCCATTCTACTCTGTGATAAACTTTACTCATGTCGAGTTTTAAAGCACAGTAGCCATTAACGCTTTCATTTCTTCTTTTCAACAATCGGAGAAGTTCATAAACCACCATGATGTTATCTGTTATATATCTGTTTGGCAGAAATAATAGTGAGGATAACTGTCTTCAACTTGTTAGCTAGCACCTTAGAGATCATTTTATAAAGGATCACTAATTTATCCAATTTATATCTAAGTACCTAATTATGACAATTTCTTTTTCTTCATTTGAATTTCTATATAAAATTCTATATTTTAACTAAATCTCGACACTAAAATTTAAGCAGACGTAATTTTACATCAACAATACATCATAAGCACCGTACATCAAAGTATTAGTATACGCTGCGAAATTAGAAATTTATCGAACTAAATTCAGTTGAAATCGATTCGAAATTTTTCGTATATACGTATTTTAATGGAAGCTCAAGAGCACCATTGATTGATACTGTTGTACGAATGCTGCAGGAAGTCCTGCGCTGTATCCATCAATGAAATGTGAAGCACGCCGGACACCTTTTGTGCTTGAAAGTCTCTGATAACCCTTAACAATTTATTTTCACAGCTTTGAAATTGGTTTAATGACCATTTAAATTTTATTTAATGGTAAATTGCATTTAGGAAACATAAAAATCGAAGATAAACATACAAATAAAATAAATATTGTAGAAATGAAGATGTTAAGGTAGATGTGTGGATATATACGAAATAATAGAATAAGAAATGAATATATCCGAAAGAAAGTTGATGTTGCACTAATTGAGGATAAACTTAGAAAAAGTCGGCTTAGATGATTTGGAGATATAAATTGTAGGTCGATTCAAGCTCCAGTTAAAAAAATTGAGTTATTGGATTTTGACCATATACAAAAAGGAAGAGGAAAATTAAAGAAGACATGACAAGAAACTATAAGGAGTGATCTTAGTTACTTAAACTTAGATAAGAATTTGGTAATTTATAGAGCGCAATGGAAAGAAAAGATTCATATAGTCGACCCTACTTAGTGGGATTAAGGCTTGGTTGTTGTGATAAATTGCATTTAGGATCCTGATGTTGAATAAGTATTACAAATAAGTCTCAACTCTTTAAAATTCTCGATTAAAATTTCTTATATAAGATCTTGCATCATTGTGAGGTCCAAACAGCAGCACGGTTATTAAAATAAATGTAGATGATCTTTTTATTAAATTAAAGTTAATTAGTAGGGGATGGTTGGAGAGAGAGAGAGAGAGAGAAAATACGGGTAATTTTGTTTTAAAAATTTTACGTTTAGTTAACATACATAATTTTCATCGAGAAGGACCGATGAAAATGCAAGAATCAATCCAGAGTACTTTACTGCAATGCAAACACTATTTTAGAGACCTAAATTAAGGATTTTAAAATAATACATTTTTTTTCGCATTTATTCGGTGCAATTTCACGAAACAGAAACTCGTCATCTAAGCTCAAACTAACACACGATAAAGCAAAAAAATGAAAAACTTTTTCGAATTTGTTTTTAACCAATCAATGTCTTCAATTATTATTTTTCTCGAATCGACTACCCTTCTAATGGCTTGCCTTCCACAACCACCTTACAGTCTCCGTCTTAATTATAACTTCGCACAACATTAAATCATTTTTTTCTTTCCGGAATTTCTAAGCTAGATCTTCACTTTTTCGCCAATTTGCTAATTGAAATATACTCGAAAACAACCCCGATTTCCGTGTTTCATTGTAACTCATCCCTGATTCTGACTCATGAAGTCTGCATCACATAAATTGACACATTTTGGGACATATCCATTTGAAATAAATTAATTTTTGTTGAATTCACGTGAATACCTGGCCCAGTAATTTTTAAACTCCAAATTCAACATATAATTTTTTTATCAAAAAAAATATATATAATTTTCAAAAAAAAAATTTCACAACTAATATATATTATAATATAAAAATTAATCTTATTTTATATTTTATATAATTTTTAATATTATAATTAACTTTTTTTTTCATTTGCATAAAATCAATACTTCTTTCTCATCCCATAAAAACTTAACCAAACTCAATCATAATAATTTGGAGCAGAATTTGTGTTCTAAATGTTCATCAGAAGTCATTTGGACACTACTAATTAATTATTTCAGCAATATGATAATATAACAAATTAAATAATTTCAATATAACAAATTAAATAATTTCAACACTACTAAAAAGTCAAACGTTTGCATTTTTCCACAATTCAATAAAATTTTATAAGTTTCTGAAAAAGTTTATCCTAAGAAAATTTGACCAAGAAGAAGTGAGATTTTTGGCAATCCATGCGGCCAGTCAGTCAAAATCCAAAATAAATTTTTTAATTTCAATTTGAATTTGATTCAGGTAAATATTATGGATATAATAATAGAAATTTATTTGTATATTTATGAGCTATTATAATGAGTTAATTTTGCAAAAAAAATAATTAATTTAATAAAGGAATAATTACCTACATATCACACTATTTCGCTTTATTTATGCGTTACCCATCCATTCTTAGTTAATTACGCTATGCACACTCAAAATATTATAAAATCTTACATACACATACTTTCACTTGTTTTATATTATAATGAGCAATTATAATTTTTCAATAATCTAACTATAGTTAAGTTACAAAAAATCTGAACCGTTCATCATATTATTTTAAGGATATTTAAATATATTTTGAGTGAAAATCTTAAAACTTTGATGTTTAGGTTGTAGTAAGAGAAGGAAACATCCGCGACGTGAATTGATTTTAGAACAGATCAGCGCTTTAGTGTGACATCGAGGAAGAAAAAAAATTTACTATTAAGGATAAAAACATAGTTTTAATGATTTAATAACGAAATATTTTTTTTCAAATAGATTTTGACTAAATCTTAATTTAAGTGTGTGTATATAAGATTTTATAATATTTTGAGTATGTATAGTGTAATTAATTAAAAATGGATGGGTAATACATAAATAAAGTGAAATAGTGTGGCATGAAGATAATTATCCTTTTAATAAAATAAGATCAAATAATTTTCAAATTTGGATGAAAATTACCATTCGAAACTGGATTCATTTCAAATTATTGAATTACTTCTGCACTTGACTGCAAAATGACAGCAAGCCCTCGGTAGTTCCGCTTCCTTCCGCAGGACCACGGTCGATCCGCACCGGAATAAATGACTCCAAAATGAGACACCCCCAATATTGACGGGCCCTACTCTCCTCCACAGCCCCAATTCGTGGGGGGTGAACCCAGTGTCAGTAGGACTTTAAAACTCTCTGAGCACGTGCCGTTGATTGGCAGACGTCGCCGGCGCACCAAGCTCGACACCAGCATCCGACAGTTCCTCTGCCTCCACGTGGCCCCATGTGGGCCGTCGGTTCTCCTTAGCACCGGTTCTAATCAAACGGCCCCCCCAAGTTCTAGCACTCATTTTAGAGATAGAGAGAGAATGGATATGAGAGGCTGGGATTGAGAAGAAATCCTTATAAGAAGAAAAACCCAAACCCATTTCTTATCCTCTCATCTCCTTCTCTTTGGCCCCCTCCCCTCCCCTCCCCTCATTTTAACCTCTCAATTTCAGGTGAAGATCTAGAGAGAGAGAGAGAGAGAGAGAGAGAGCCAGCGTCTGCCACGCGAGAGGAATGGCTCCGAAAGCCGGCCGTAGCAAGGGAAGCAGAGGCAAGAGCGAGAGGAAGAAGAGAGACGATAGATGTCTGTATCACTCTCCGCTTTCGTAGTCTATCTATTCGTGCTTCTTCTCTTTCATTACATCTATCTAAACTTGAGCTTTTCTTCGATAGTAGCTCCTAATGTGGTCGATCTAACAATAGTCACTCCTTACAACACTCGGATTGTTCTCAAGGTATTTCGAGCATTTTCATGAATATTATCTATAATTAATTTTTATTTTATTTTTCAAAATTTGCTTCAAATTTTTCCCTCTTCCTAACATTAGAAATATGAGGGCAGGGAATATCTACGGATAGGGTCCTAGATGTGAAGAAGCTGCTGAGTTCCCATGTTGAGACTTGCCACATTACAAAATACTCCCTGGAACATGCGGTACTTTTTTTTAGGCCCATTTTTGTGCAGAATATTCTCAGTGTTTCTTTCACTGCTTTAGGTAAATGAGCAATGGGTAAATTTCATAATGGTCCTATAGTTAGAGAAGAGATTGATCCATGTTTTTTATATTCTCTCCATCATGTGTAAATTGCTTAAAAGTCTGTGTGATATAAAATTTCATGTAGAACTTTGAGTTTTAAAATTTATTACTGTTTGGTATGTTATATGGCTAGTCTAAACGATGATTGATCAACTGATTAGTACCCCTGCAGTGATTATTTGTGTTATAATGGATTTAATTGTAACACTTTATAAACTATAAGGATCTGGTGGAGAGAAATCTAAATAAATATGAAAGGTATCTCTAATTACGGGAACCTACAAGAAATTTACCTATATTTAATTTTTTTTTTTTGATGATAAATTAAATAGGTCCGGGGGCACCGCCTACAAGATAGCGTGGAAATCGTGTCTCTCAAGCCCTGTGTACTTGCAATGGTTGAAGGTAGGTAGAACAAAATTACAAACGAATATTATACTTTCTCATATTTGCATTTTAGTCCACCACTGAAGATTTCTGTTAAAAATGGGATTAATTTGCAATGCATTTTTAAAGCCAAAAGCTAATTTACAAATATTATAAGCTTTCTAATTTTTCTTATTTTTTTTTAATCTTTTTTCGCCTTCTTTCATCGAGAATGCTCTCCCTCTATACTTAAAGGAGTAGCACTGCTGCTTAGATCATCGACAAGAGAGAGGCAGAGAAAGAAAGTATAATTTAAATGAATAATTTTTATTTAAAAGAATCAAATAAAATGACAAAAATTAACCTCAGGATCTAATAACATTGCATAATACATCTCAAAAAATTATATAGATTTCGAAAAGCTAACTCATTTGCAATACCCTTCCAACCTTAGAGCCTATATACAATTTACCAAAAGTAAATAATATCTTATAATTTATTTGACTTAACACTTATTTTTAATTACATCTTAGGTCCCAAAGATTTTGTCTATAACATTTGGGTTGATAAGTAAAATATGTAACTATTCATAAATTAAAGTGGTATTTTTTTTTTTGAAAAGAATTAAAGTGGTACTTGGGTTATAAATGTATAATATGCGTGGCCTAAAATATAAATAATTTCAAGTACTTAAATTTATTTTTTTAACAACTTGCATGGGTTTATCAAATAAAAAAAATAGCATGGAGCCCACATGTAATTACAATAACAATAACAATCAAGTCTTAATCCAATTAGGTGGAGTCGATTATATGAGTTCTTTATTTTCATTACAATTTATCAATTAATAAATTTTTATTTAAATTTAAACGAGTAAGATCACTCTTTATAATTTCTTATTACGCCTTTTTTGGTATTCCTTTTTCTCTTTATATATAGACAAAATCTAATAATTCGATTTTCCTAATTGAAGCTTTAATCGGCCTACGATTTACATGTTCAAACTATCTAAGTCGATTTTCTTTAAGTTTATCCTTAATTGGTGCAACTCTAATTTTTTCACGGATATACTCACTTCTCATTCTATCATTTTGTATATACCCACACATCCACTTTAATATTTTCATTTCTGCAATACTTATTTTATTTATATATATTTTTCTTATCGGCCAGTATTCAGCACCACATATCATCGCTGATTTTACTATAATTTTATAAAATTTATTCTTAAATCTGAATAAAATTTTTCTATCACACAATACACCAAAAATATTTCTCAACTTTACTCATTCTGTTAATAATATTATTATCTATTTTATTATCATTTTATATGATTGATTCAAATTATCTAAAGCGCTCACTTTTCTTGATAATTTAATCATTAATTATCACATCATTAATATAAGTATTTTTTTAACTAAATATATACTTCATATATTCAAATTTTGATTTATTGAGATAAATTTTTTTTAAATTTTAAGGTATTTTTTTAAAACTTGAGTTCACTTTCATTAGCTCTTTAATTTTGTCAACAATGATATAAATGATTGCAAGTACTTGAATTTATTTCTTCAACAACTTGCATGAATTTATCAAATAAAATAAAAATAACTACATGGAGCCCACATGCATAGTTGTCATGAATTGATTCGTCCACCACACAAATTTGGACAATTTTTTTTTTTTGAAACATATAAATGAAGACAAACATATTTTAAGAATATAAAAAAAAGCTGGTTTGTTTAATTTCCTGTTGTACATTTCAATGCATTCAAGGCACATCAGTGCTTGGAGCTATTTTAATTATTATTTTTTGATAAATTTATTTTGTATTTTTAATATACTAATATTATGGCAATACAATTATTTTTTTATTTTTTAAAATTGACAAAATATTGAGACACTTGGATTCTCAAGTATTTGTTATTGATTTTGTACATATATTTTAATTATTTACATTTAAATTATCTACATATTTTCATTTTATCGTCTCATCCTCTTTGTTTATTTTCTATCATAGATTAAGTTGAAATGAATAACAATAATTTTTTTTAATAAATTCAAATCCTCAAAATAATCATGTGGGTTATTTTGGAATTTACATATAGGTGTTGTATTAAAAAAAAGTATTGTAATGTTTAATTATATATAAAAGTAATGTTGTACAAAATTATTTTTTTAAATTTAGTAAATGGTTGTTAAAATTTGTAAAAAATCATTTGATATAAAGTATTATACTATGTAAATAGTTTATGATTTTAATATAAACTCATAAGTACAAGATTATTTTAAAGGTAAATTATATTTAGGTTTTTGAGATTGAAATAGCATTACAAATTAGTCACAGTTTTTTAAAATCATGAATTTTGATCTTGAGAATGTAAAGCACTGTCATTTGGCCTAACTAAAACATAATAATTATTATTTTTTATTTTTATGTTGTAAGATTATTTTAAATAGTTAATCTTTTGATTTTTTAAAATATAATTTTTAAAAAGAGTGAAAATAAAAAATATAATAATTTTTTAAAATACGTAAATTATTTAAATTAATTAAAATTGATCAAATTTTAAATTTTTTTGTTAAAAAAGGTTAGCAAAAAGATAAGATTTTGAAAAATTAATGAGAACTTTTGAACTTTTACAATTTTATGTGCTAAAAATAAGATTTTAAGATCATTTTGCAATGCGCTCATGATCTCAAATATTCGGATGCAATTATTTTAAATTTTTTTTTATATACACAAAATGCTTAAATATATAAGTGTCGATATTTATATAAGGATAGATATATTTATATTTATTTTTTTGTTAATAATTATTTTTATATTTACATTTATTTTCAGAATGGTATGTATTTTTAGTTATATTTATATATTTATATAATATAAAATACAAGATATTGATAGCCATTAAATATGATGTTTGAGAGTATTTTAGTCTTAAATCATTTATAATTAAAATTGCTATTCAAAAAAGTTATTATTTTCAACTTATTTTCATAATTTATTTTTATTTTTTGATCATTGAAAGTACTTCATAGATTTCATTGAAAATGCCATTTTGTTCATCAAAAAGTTATTTCATGGATAATGATATGGAGGAATTCACTCTACCAAAAAAATGCAGTTTTCATAAAAATAAAATGATGTTATTTTTATTGTATTTAAAATTCTCTAATATTATATTGTGCTCAAAGTGTAGTTGGGCCAAGAAATGTTTAAGGTAGATATATAATTTTAAAATTTGCAGGTACTCTATTGCTAAGTGAAATTGTCTATTTTAGCCCTACACATCTTATGAATTTACATTTTGTTTAATTTATGCATGACCGTAGAGGACTACGAGACCGAAGGGCAAGCGGTTGAACACGTGCGTAGGTTGCTGGACATCGTCGCCTGCACAACATTCTTCGCGAAGCACACGAGCAGGGATGGCGGCTGCGTCGGCAGAGCCCGGAAGCAGGCGGCGCCGCTCCCAGCTGCCTCTTCTCCATCATCTTCCACCGCCGTCGCCGGTGACAGGAAATCTTCGGAGGATTCGATTCCGGCCATCTCCGACAAGTTCGACATGGCTGCCATCCATTCGCCGCCCAAGCTCGGCGACTTTTACGATTTCTTCTCCTTTTCCAACTTACCTTCTCCTATTCAATGTACATCTCTCAGTATCTCTATTTTTTCTCTTTTTATCTGCTTTTGCTAACCGCGTTCTGTTTCTCTTGCGAAGTTATTAAGAGGCGTGAAGCGGAGGTTACTGTGGAGAGGCGGCCAGGAGTCCACTTTGAGATTGAGGTGATTCTGTTTTCAGTAAATTTCTCCCTTTATGATGAAAATGTGTGAATGCTATGAAACTAATTGACGAAATTACTGCGGTTGTGATGGTTCATACCATTTTGGTATCTTAGAAACTTCTTCTCGTTTTGCTGTAATTCTTTTGTTTGATTATTGAGATTGCTGTTGGAGACTATTGAATGCTTCTGATGTTGTACAGGTTAAGGTTTGCAATGGGAAATTACTAAATGTATTTGCTGGGATCAAGGGTTTCTACACTACAGGGAAGCATTGCATTCAAAGCCATTCCCTGGTGGACCTATTACATCAGCGCAGCAGGGCCTTTGCGAATGTGGGTGAACACAATGCAATCACTGTATTAGCTGCATTTCTTAATCTGGAATCACATTTCTTCATTGACTTCCTCTAATAGTAGAGTATTGAAACATGCAGGCGTACGAGTCCCTGATGAAAGCTTTTGTAGACCATAACAAGGTGTCGACTCTGAACCAATTTTAGTATTCTTATTCATTCACTTTGAAATGATATTTGTTTATTATGATGGAATTTTAATGTACTTTCAGTTTGGGAATTTGCCATATGGTTTTCGGGGAAATACTTGGCTTGTGCCTCCCGTTTTTGCTGAATCTCCTTCCAAACATCCCTCGTTGCCGGTGGAGGATGTTAGATGGGGCGGAAATGGCGGTGGGCAGGGGCGAAATGGGATTTATGACCATAGAGAGTGGTCAAAAGATTTTTCGGCATTGAAATTATTTCCTTGTAAGACTGAAGAGGAAAGACTGGTTCGAGACCGCAAAGCTTTCTTGTTGCACAATCAATTTGTCGACACTGCAATTTTCAGAGCTATTTCAGCAATCCGCAGGCTCATCCTCTTTAAAGTTCATGAGAATGCTGACCGTGGAGATCTTCATGGTACAGTTATTTGTGAAGAGAACGTTGGAGAACTAAACATCATCGTAAAAAAGGATTTTCCAGATGCTAGTGTGAAGCTAGAGGAGAAAATTGATGGCAGTCAACTGCTCAATGTCTCTTCAGAAGAGGTTGCTTTGAGAAATATTCTCAAAGGGCTGACTGCTGATGAGAATGTGTGTGTGAATGTAAGTGAAATTCAATAAATTCCTTTCTTTACATATATATTCCTTTCAACAATCTTATTTAGAGCTGACAGGATAATGTCTCCCTTCAGGATACTGCGACTTTAGGTGTAGTTATTGTTAAACACTGTGGATATACTGCCACTGTCAAAGTGCAATGCAGTGCAATGGAAAATGTTAATATTTGGCGGCTTAATGGCATAGAGGAACAACCAGATGGAGGTTCTAATGCTTTGAACATTAACAGGTTTGATCTTTTAGATCCACAATATATAGCACTTCTAGTATCTATTTATAAAGAATGAGAAAAGTTGGAACACTCCATTTGTTAATGATTGACTATA
This sequence comes from Apostasia shenzhenica, assembly GCA_002786265.1. Taxonomy (NCBI): domain Eukaryota; kingdom Viridiplantae; phylum Streptophyta; class Magnoliopsida; order Asparagales; family Orchidaceae; genus Apostasia; species Apostasia shenzhenica. The sequence goes on along the minus strand of KZ452102.1, from coordinate 581,984 downwards.
ACATTTTATAATCCAAATGTTAAGATATTCATTTTGGCTTTAGAGAGCCGTGTGACTTAAGTATTTCTCAGAAGGTCATCCATTTCAGTACTACTCTATCTCAAATATGTTTAATTACGAAATTTTTCATCATTAGCCTTACAGTTTTACCCCAAATAATGCGTTTACTATTTAAGATCACATTATTTACTTATACAGCTTAGGAACTTTTCTCCCTTTTTAACATGGAATGATTTATTTCTGTATCTCTTCACCTAGAAACCTGCCAGGAGCCACTCCTTGTCTGGGTAATTTCGATTTACTTATATGAATATCACCCCAGCGATCACTCCTGTCCTCTTCAGTCCCGGGTCGTCACATAAACTGTATAAGAATTTAAGGGATCCTTCGTCATTTAGTAACAACATGCTAGCTTACATTAAAAAAAAAAAAATACTAGCATATGCTTCATGATTTAGTAACAACATGCTAGCTTACATAAAAAAAAAAACTAGCATATGCTTCATGATTTAGTAACAACATGCTAGCTTACATCAAAAAAAAAAAATACTAGCATATGGAACAGCGGCATTTTATAGTTTAGTATTATTGTTTCACCTGATGTTGCTGTTTTGGTCCGTAATTGTTTGAAATCCTCATATCTTTTCCTTATATTTTATTCCATAGTATATTTGGTCCATTTTGATGACTTCTTGCACTTTGTTAGTAAATCTTGTCAATTTTGATGAAGTGAACCTCCAAAATAGATCTATGACAAAGTTCCATATATTTTTAATGTAAAATTTATATTTTATTTCATTCCTCTTTGTCTTGTTCATTAATTGACCTTTGTCTACAAGTGAGTGAGTGAAAAGGGGGAAAGCTGTGTGAGTTAGGGAATGTAGAAGAAGGGAGAGGTGGGAGTTTCCAAAGGGGGAAGGCCATTGGACACTTTTTAAACCACTCATCCTCCTATTTTGGGTGAAAGAGAAGGAAAGGAAAAAAGAGAGGATGAAAGCAAAGCCTCAAAATGAGGTGTTTTTTATTTCTTTCCAGACTGAAAATTTATTTGGAACTACCAAACATGTCATTATATTTAATGTTAGGTTCAAGCCACATTGATTCCATTATTCACAGCAAAATGCACTTATAATGACCATTTCCATCCATTTCCATTTGTGAATTGGTTATAAATTCTTTAACCTTCAGCAATGTAATACATAATATTGGTTATTGATTATCTTTGAAATCATTATGCAGCTTAAGAGTGTTGCTACACAATTTGCCTGATAGTAAATCTTCTGTGGGATGTCATTATAACGATTATGATGAATTACAAGCTGGAAGATGTTTTGTGCATAAAATAGTTAGCGATAGTGTAAGCAATCTTGAAAAAGCACCTGTTGTTCAGAAGAAGTCCTTTAGATGGGAACTTGGGGCAAGCTGGCTTCAGCACTTGCAGAACATGAAGTCCACGGTTGAGGAGGCTAAGAGCAATGGAGAAGTTAACTTTGTTGAACCTATAGTCAAAGGTCTCGGAAAGCAATTTGAGCAATTGAAGAGAATAAAAAAGAAGGTAGATAAAATCAATTGCTCGTCTGATAAGGAAGCATCTACCTTCAGTGGTGCACAAGGAGAAAATATTAAAACACAAAATCTAGAACAAGATGAAGGAAATGAGATCTATGTATCAAGAAAATTCCTATCAGATGAGGCTTTTATTCGCTTGAAAGAGTCTGGCACTAGTCTTCAAGAAAAGGTGAGTATGTATACTTAACTGCACTATATTTGTTCTCAATAGCTTAAATTACAATTCCTTTGAGATTGTATAATCCTACTGATTTTTTTTATAATTTTTTTTAATGTATGGCTTAAATCTAAAATAAATGCATAAAAGAATTAGTGGATTAGGACAAGAAACTCATGAATGCTAAGGTTTTCTAACAGTACACAAAAGACTTTTGACTCCTATTTGGCATTTTAACATGCAAAATTCTATGGTTGAGCTCTTACTGCTGCAATGTAATACTGAATATTAGTGAAAGATTGATCCACCCACCTTTATATGAATGGGAAAACATTCTGATGCCGACATCTTGACAATATAGTATATAGCTTGTTTGCTTGTGCTTGTAAGTTCATATTTGGCATACCACAAATTGATACATCGTTGCCAATTCACAAGCTAGCCTTTTTTTTATTGAATAGTCAGCGGAGGAGCTTATGAAGATGGCTCATACATATTATCATGACGTTGCTCTCCCTAAGCTGGTAAAATCTTTAATGTTCATAAATCATATATTTTTCATTTCTAAACTATAATTGCTAAATCTTCTAGTTTAATTTAAGTAACGACTTTACTAGGTGGCAGATTTTGCATCACTTGAGCTGTCACCGGTTGACGGAAGAACACTTGCCGATTTCATGCATGCACGTGGACTTCAAATGTGTTCCTTGGGCCGTATTGTAAGTACATAAGTACCAATTTCTGTTATGTGATACTTGCATTTTTTTCTTTCTTTTGCCTTGCTCATATTCATGGGATCCTTGTACTCTTCTGAAATATATAGGTTGAGCTTGCTGAGAAGCTTCCACACGTACAGTCACTCTGTATTCATGAGATGGTTACTCGAGCTTTCAAGCACATAATAAGAGCTGTAGTTGCTTCTTCTGTGAAATTTTTGAATCTCTCTTCTATGGTTGCGACAGTTCTGAATGTCTTGCTAGGATCCTCAAATGAGGCTGATGGAGACCCAATTTTGGCTAATGAACATGCACTGAAGTTGAAGTGGCTAAAATCCTTTCTCCTTAAAAGATATTCTTGGAGGCTAGGAAATGAATTTCAGCATTTGAGGAAGTATGTAATTCTCAGGGGACTTTGTCAAAAGGTTTGTGCTTCTAAGTTTAGCTCTCAGTAAATATTTTTGAGGAAATAAACTTGGAAATATACTTACACCAGCTAATCACAAATCTAGGTGGGGCTGGAGCTGGTTGCTAGGGATTATGACATGGACAGTCCGAGCCCTTTTGAGAAATCTGATATTATTAGCTTAGTTCCTGTTCATAAAGTATGCAGAAAACCATTCAGTTTTTTCTTTTCTGCTTTTGTTATAAAATCACCAGGGAATTTGATGTTTCTGCAGCAAGTGGTGTGCTCATCTATAGATGGTAGGAACTTATTGGAATCATCGAAGGCAGCACTGGACAAAGGAAAGCTAGAGGATGCTGTCAGCTATGGCACAAAGGTTCTGCTACTTTTGTACATTTTAGCATGACTATCAGTATAAGAATATTATACAAGAAATAAGCTCTGTTTTGAGAAATTTTTAGTTGTCACATATACACTGCTGACAGGTTGATTTTATAAAATTGCTACGTTAAATATTCATTAAACTGATTCCTTGCTCGATTTTTCAACTTGAAGGCACTGTCAAAAATGATAGCAGTATGCGGTCCATATCATCGAATGACTGCTAATGCTTATAGTCTTCTTGCAGTTGTCCTTTACCACACTGGAGATTTTAATCAGGTAATTTGATTTCAAAACTAGTCCTAATGCTGGCTTTTAATATTAGTTTTTCAATAAGCATTTTTTGTTGTGAACTTAACATAGGGGCACTAAATAGTATGTAATTAGGTCCCTTTAGTTTTGTCTATGTGCATTTGAGTTCCTTTAGTTTTTAAATTAAGCAAAGTGGTCCTCTTAAATGATATAATGTGCAAATAAGTCTTTCCACCACCTCTTTTCTGTATCTCTGCCTCTCCTTGAAGCTTGGATTGAGAGAAAGTGAGAGATCTACTTTCCTTTCTCATTTCTCCTTCATCTCTGTCTTCTTCCCCCACTTCTCTCTTCCATTCCTTGCCTTTCCTGCTACGGACAGAGTGAGAGGGACATTGGCGAACACCAAGGATGGCCGGTGCGCAATATGAGGGAGGCGACAATGGTTAGAGGAGGTGGAGGCTTTAGGAATGGCAACGGGGCGGGTTTGGGGCGGGTTTGGGTCGGGTTTATAAATACCCATACCCGCCTCGCTATATATTATTCATTACCCATACCCGCTCCATACCCGTTTCTGCCCCGCTCCGCCTCTCCCCGCCTCGCCCCTATTCTAGTTTTTAGAAACCCGTACCTGCCCCGCCCCGCCTCGTTTCCTCACTAATGTTAATGAAAATTGAATTATTTTACTCTATTTGAAACAACAAAAATCGTAGCTACATGGTGAATATTACACTATGAAAGTAAGGCCTTACATTTCTTCATTTTCAATGCACTCTTTTTATTTGACTTTATATAAGCCTATATAAAAATAGATAAAAATATATACATAACGGGGCGGGGCGGGTATAGTTGATTTATACCCGTACCCGTCCCATTTCATAACGGGGCGGAGCGGGTCGCGGGTAAAATTTTAGTACCCATACCCGTCCCATTAAGGGCGGGTCGGGGCGGTTTAATCGGGTACGGGTACAAATTACCACCCCTAGGAGGCTTTGGCGATGGCTACCTCTAGTTGGTAGAACAATAAACGAAAGAGGGAGGGACAGAAGTTGGGGAGTAGCTATTTTGCATCGGCAGCGAAGTGCTGACAACTATAGGAGAGCCAATGATGTAGCAGAGGAGTCGCTAAGGTAAATCTCAACTAACTTAGACTTAAGGAAGCTAAATTACGGATTTAGTAAATAAACACTGATCAATAATTTTCTAAATTAGGATTCTACATTAAGAGAGTTCACTGGCATTTTCATATTCTACAAGGACAGATTTGAGTTTGGTTACAAGTAACAAATAACTAATCCTATAATAATACTAAACCTGAACTAAATGAAATGAGTATGCCATCAGTTAAGCATTCAATCTTGAAAATAATGAAGTTCATGCAAACATACTACGTCATGCAAATTTGAGGAGATTAACTTTTTTTTTTTTTTTTTGAAATTATGTTTTGAGTTGTTGGTACACACAAGGATAGTGAAAGTTTCATACTAAGTTATGGATGATGACGAGTTAGAAATTTCAGCATGAAATTAGATCAGATCATATACTCAAGTTGATTTTTTCGAACTTATGCAAACTAATTTTTGGTAGGACATGAATTCTGATCTAAACAAGAACAATATTTCATGAGTTTGGAGTAACGACTTTTAAACCCAAATAGAAAACACGATTTCATATGAAAAAAATAATAATAGTGATAAGGAAAGCTTCAGTCAGGTTTCAAACTATCTCATACAAAATAAAAATAAACTAGTTGTTTTGAAGGGAAATGATAGACTGAATAATGTAGAAATAAGAGAAAAATGAAAAAGAAAACAAGGATACATAATGAAGCCTATCCACTGTAGAACCTTAACAACATCCCAAGGTCGGCAGCCACTCTGCCTGTCTGTAGTGCGATTTGTCCTCCGCTGTGTAGAATTGCCAACATAGTAGTCAAAACTCATAGCTCCACTTAGACTTCAGAGAAATCCTCTCACAAAACCAAAGAGAGAGACGAAAGCTTTTCCTCCATGACCTTCTCTAGTTTCATCCTCTCCTTATTCCAACTCACTACAACAGAGCACAAACTTGCTACGATGATAGCAAAAAGATAGAGAGAGAGTGGCATGGTATTGATGACAAGAGAAGAGGGAGAGGAGGAGCGCTATAGAGCAGCGTGGTGGTAGCACGCCAGCTGCTATGATTTTACACTCCCACTGAAAGCAACAAGAGTGAGGGGAAGAGAGATAGGGGGAGGCAGGGGCAAAATTATTTTTTATTTTTGGGGTTATCTTCTGTTACAGGGAAGGTTCCTATTTGCATATTATGTTAAACAATAGGACCATTTTGCTAAATTCAAAAACCAGAGAAACTTAGATGCATACAGACTTAAAGTAAAGGGACCCAATTGCTATTTAACTATTGTTTTATGTATTTACCAAGTAATATATTTCATCTGTATTCTATTATAGAAAATATTTTATAAAATATTATCTTCCAATGTTATTTTTTAGGCAACTATTTATCAACAGAAGGCACTAGATATCAATGAGCGTGAACTTGGCCTTGACCATCCAGATACCATGAAAAGTTATGGGGATCTTTCTGTTTTCTATTATCGTCTCCAGCACAATGAATTGGCTCTAAAGTAAGTTGATGTTAGACCATCAAAAAAAAGGTTGAAGTTGGTAATTTATAAATTATGCTAAATGCTTCAGAAAGTTAACTTTTTCTCTTTAGAATTTTGTATCATCCGGATAATCTCTCTTCATTTCAAAGAAATTCTAAGCTCATTTTTTAATTGTCATTGAAAAGACCTTTTTTTAATGATAATAGCTATTGCTTTTATTTAGCTGAAGCAAAGCTGTATAATCTCATTTAACAATAGATTCGTAAAGCCATTGTTAAATAACTTGGATATAAGACAATATAGATGATTGTGATAATGATTAGACTTTTTTTTTATTAAATGAAAAAATTGGCTGCATAGTTTTCTATTTAGTGCTGTTGCTGGGCATTGATGGTTCAAGGTTATGTGCAATGTCTGTTTTCTACCTCTCTTTGACATAGTGACTTTAATTTCCTTATTTATGCACATAAATCTTTGTAGGTTAATTTTATCAAAAAAAAAAAAAAAAGCCTTTGTAGGTCAACAAGGATATGACCAAATCAACTAAAACATCCCTTTTTCATATTTTTATAGGTCCCATGCCCTCCTCCTCCCTTGTATAATCATTTTTAGTATAATGATGGATGTGTGGCAAATATAGTAGTTCAAATAGATGAGTTTCTTTATAAGAAAATGTTTTGGGGCATGATATAATGTAAATCAATTATTTGTGAAGCCCCAAGTAGTTTGGATGGGAATGATACTACTGATCTCCACTGTATTTCTATATTTTCTGGTGGGCATTGTTTTTTTTTTTATCTCCCCTAATTGATCATGAAAACCATCTGCATATGTAGCTCAGCGAATTCCCAGTTTATATGGACTGAAAGAAATATACAATTTGCTTGAACATCTTCAACACGCTATTGACTAACAGCTAAAATTGATCCTCTAACTATACGGTTATAAACCGTGAGTAGCTGGTTTGTAACTTAGTGAACAATCAAGAATGGCGGAGGAACATGATAGGCAATATGGTCAGTTTTGTAACTTAGGAACTTATTGTTTAGGTCTGATGATATTAGATATTTTTGTTCTACAATTCAGAGAAATAGGGTTAAGACAAGAAAAATTCTAGGTTAGTTATATTTTGATAGCTCATTGGAGATTTGTCTATGCTTATTATGCTATGAAAGATTAGAATCATAAAAAAACATACAATAGCAATATGCTCAGTTTTATTACATGAATCTACATATCTTGTAAATATAAATTCATTAGCAACAGAAGATGCCATTGTAGGGATGGGAAGGTTAACAAGACAGATAGGAATGATTATATTGGTGATGGTGTAGTAGCTACACTTACAGGTAAGATTATAGAGAATATACTTAGGTGGTATGAGCATATAGTACTGATGGTGGAAACGCACCATTAACATTAGTAGAGATCATTATAGTGAAACAATTAAAAGAAAGATGGCATGCTAAAAGCAATTTGTCATTTGTTGTCGTAATAAATATACTACAATTGACATGTTAAATTGGACAGGAATGACTGGCAAAAATGATTCATAAAACTAAGCCAAATAGTTGGGGTAAGACCAACTATGATGATTTTTCATTTGATCATAACAATTATGATGAAATTTTAGTGTAGAACTTCCAACAATAAAGTTTCTACCTTATGCTCTTTAAGATTGATTTATTAGATAATTCTTTTGTGGTTTTTGTTTCCCTGATCACTAATATATTTTCTCAGGTATGTTAACCGTGCACTCTATCTTCTACAACTTTCATGTGGATTATCCCATCCCAATTCCGCTGCTACATATATAAATGTAGCAATGATGGAAGAAGCAATAGGAAATGTTAATGTTGCATTGAGATACCTGCATGAAGCTCTCAAGTGCAATCAGAGATTGCTAGGAGCAGATCACATACAAGTCTCCCCTATCTTTATACCCTTTTATTTCTTCTTGATAAAAAATATTACATATTTTTTTACAAGGGCTATTCTCATATTTTATTCATTTAATCATCAAGGACAATAGCATAGAGAATACAAAAGCACATCCTTATATAATCTAATGTATCCTTAATTTAGTCATTTATATAATTACTAGCCAGCATATTTGTAAAGCTGAAGTTTGGGAGACTTTAAAGAAGATAAAGTGTAAAAAAATAGTAGGATTGAATAACGTTCTAATAGATATTTAAAAATGCATAAGAGATGAAAGGTTTCTTGGCTTACCAAGATGTTTAATATGATTTTAAAGACTAAAAGATGTCAAATAAATAGAAAAAGAGTATATTAGTTCCTACTTACAAGAACAAAGATGATGTACAAGATTATATTAACCATAGATGAATTAAATTTATGAGTCATACTTTAAGACTTTGAGAGAGAGAGTGATCGAGCATAGATTACATTTTGATATTAGGGTATCGTAGAACTAGATCAGTTTTATGTCAGATAAATCTACTATAAAAACTAATCATTTGTTAATAGGTTTTTATCAATTTAAAGAACTTATAATAAAGTCCCAATGAACATAATATGTTATATTAGAAGTTGTGCAAGTTGTAATATAAAATTAATGATTGTATTGAAAGTTGTATAATATATAAAATAAAATAAATTTTTATATTGGATTTTGCATATGATGTGATATGTAATTAATCTTTGTATCATTTTAAAATGGGAATAGCCCCAGGCTTCTTTTTTTTTGCCTTGAGCCAGAGTGATTCTTAGAACCACTGTGGAGATACTTGACTGTTATAACCACATCAGTAGCACGGGACAATTGAAAACTTAAGGATCATTACACCGAAATGTAGAACTTATGGGAATTTGTTATTAAAATGTTTTTTCAGGTTGATTAAGACTCTGGAAGGAATATTTGAAAGTCAGAACATGAGAATTAATGTGTTATTTTCTGTCAAAATCATAAAAACATGTGATTCCAGCTTTTTATTATCAGTTACTATGATTAAGGTAATGCTGGGCAGAGTTGCTAATACTGTTTTTAACTCTGGTTGCCCAGACGGCTGCAAGTTACCATGCGATTGCTATAGCCCTCTCAATGATGGAAGCATATTCCCTCAGTGTGCAGCATGAGCAAACCACACTGCAGATACTTCAGGCTAAGCTAGGGTCTGAAGATCTGCGCACTCAGGTAGTTCCTTATGGTTTATATTCAGCGAAACTGGTAAACATAGTTTTTACATATAATCTGAATATTAATGTGTTTTCTAAAGGATGCGGCTGCATGGCTCGAATTTTTCGAATCCAAAGCTTTAGAGCAGCAAGAAGCTGCACGTAGAGGAATCCCAAAGCCTGATGCTTCTATTGCTAGCAAAGGTCATTTAAGGTATTAGCAATTATCTATCATTCTTTGTATTGCATTTGTTGGAATTGAAACCTAAGATACGTATCTCTTGACTTTAATTTTTATTTCCTCCCCAGTGTTTCAGATCTTCTTGACTACATAAATCCAGATCAGGAGATGAAAGAAACTAACTTACAGAGAAAAGTACGCCATTCAAAGGTAATTAGATTTAGGAGCATTTGGTCTAATGCAATCTAGATGTTAGTATTATTTAAATATTTATGTTATCTAACATATATTATTTGTTAGGTTTAATGTTCTATTATGGATTGAAGTGTTAATGATTATCGAACTTTACCTATTTAAAAGAATGGACCTTTAAAATTGCAGCTTCCAACTACTCCATCGTACAATTAGATCCTCAACTCCCTTATTTCGACTTCCCTGCTTCATTGTCATTGTTGATCTATTCGTAAGAAAGACCATCTAGATATTGCCCAATTTTTGGTAACATCTAGATATCACTTTAGAATAGTAATATACAATTCTGTAATGTTTTTACAATATTATCTAGACATATCGTCAAATCAAATAATTATTTTCTTCGAATAACATAAAATCACAATAACCCTGAACCAACCGTCCCCCTTAATTTCTTTGGAGTTTTCTCTTAATTACAAACATACAAATGCATGTTATAGACTGTTAAAACCATAGTCAGTGCCTCTTTGTTGCATGTGATTATTTGGGGATTTCATTTCTTGTATACGAACTGTATAAGATCCTTAGAAATCTCAAAGTTAGTATTTTGACATGTTCTATCACGTGATTTAGACTAATAGCAGATCAATCCAAGAGCAATCAGTCACAAATGAAGATGACAGGCAGCCAACAAGCATCCCAGTGCATCTTGACCAGAAAGCAGGACCTACAGATGAGGAGATGACCAAAGATCATCGCTTTGAAAAATTCAAGGAAAACATTAAGGTTCCTCAACAAGAACCAACTCAAAGGGATACGTTATCTACAGAGGAGCCTTCTGATGAAGGCTGGCAGGAAGCTTGTGTCAGGGGAAGATCTAATCAGACGCGCCAGAGAACTGGTAGAAGACGACCGGCTCTTGCTAAGTTGATCATCAACTGCTCAGAGTCAAATGCTATCGGAATTGTCAGTTGTAAGACAAGACTTGTTCCACCGAGCACTAAATCAGCCTCCAGTGATTCGAAATCTACAGAAGTCTGTTCTGTTGGGAAGCCATGGAAAGCTTCTAGTCTAGTAGGTATAGAGCAACAGACAAAGGCTTCTGGTACACCTCGACTTTCTGCTGTGGCTTCTAAGCTTGTTTCTTATAAAGAAGTAGCCATCTCACCACCTGGTACTGTCTTAAAGTCAGTAGCAGAGCAAGCAATAGAGCTCCAGGATGAGACTAATAATTCTCTGGAGCAAAACACTTCAATGGAGGAAATTAAGGATGAGAATGAGGCTTGTAACGAGGATTTAGAAGAATCTCCCTGCAATGATAGCGGGAAAGAGAGTCACTCGAATGAGGCAGAGGCATTAGATATCGAGGAGAAACCTTCGACTAGTTCTGATGAGGTTCAAGAACAATCTGCTTCGAAGAAAGAAATGGCTAATACAAGCAAGCTTTCAGCTTCAGCTCCTCCATTTAATCCAGCGTCACTGTTGTCTATGTCTCATCCATATACTTCTATGGCCGTTTCTCAGCATACTGTACCACATCAGCTGTTGGAAGTTCCTTCTCTTGAGTCAATTGATATTCGAGTCCCTCGAGGCCCGCGATCCACCATCTACTACAGAAATGGTCATTCTTTCAGGAGGAAACCTGGCTATCCTAGTAACAGCAATTTTTCAAACGGAAGCAGCTCTTCTCCTACCATTATGAATCCTGACGCTGCTGAATTTGTTCCAAATAAGGCTTTGCAACAAGAAATGAAGGACGAAGTACCTCAAAGTCCCAAAAATTCTTATCAACAAGAATCTTCAAATATTGCAGTAAATGAAACTTCCACTGCTTCCTCAGAAGTCAACACTAGAGCAGGGAAAGTAGTCAAACTGACAGAGAACATAAATGAAAGGGCTGACACCAAAAGCTTACAAAAAGCCGAGCTTGCACGACAGATTCTCCTCAACTTTATTGTGAAATCGGTACAACAAAACATCATCTCCTCACCCGAGGCTGAGGTTTCTTCAGACCGAGGTAAGAAGGAGAGCAAAGCAAGTGAAGGGCCTTATAACCGCAAGAACAAAGATTCAGAGGGGTTTACAGTTGTCCTCAAGCGAAAAAGAAGCAAGCACCAATTCCCTAATGCTGCAACTGGGTTGTATGCTCAGCACTCTATCTGCACCTCTGTGGGATGAAGAAAGTCATGAGCAACCTCAAGCAAGAAGGAAAATAATGAGTCTCTCTTTCACAGCCATAACATTTTTGCACCGAATTCTTGCAAGATGATGGTCTTAAGATCTGAGGTTTTTCAGAAAATTACGAAAGAAACCGGCCCAACTATAATTAAGGGTAAGTTATCTTGTTTGTGTAATAAGCTGTTGCGATGCTTATTTTCGTTGAACTAACATATAAGTCAATATGTTTTAGGTTGATGAAAGACATGAAACTTGATTTGCAGCTGTTTACTTGAGCAAGTTTGTGCTTGATTTTTTCTCCATCAAATGCCTAAATTGCTATTTACTAGCACAGAGGGAAAGCAGGAACTTTATATAGTGAATGAGAAACCTGACTAACATGGTTTCTTATTTATGACAATCTATTTAACACCTGTGCCATTTTTTTCCCTAAAAACCTTGACGAGAGAAAGAGAGAGAGAGAGCTTTCGAATATGGTAGATTGCATCTGGGTCCTTATGTTATGGATCTCGTGCGCACGCAAGTTCCTAGAATTCAAAACACGACATTTTTGGTCCTCCATATTTGGATAGATTGTTTCTTGACATTAGATCAATCAACTAAAAGACCTGTGCCTTTTTACTTTTTTTATTTTGAATGTTTTCTTTACCTCGAGACTCGGTTTCTCGTCAGTTGCCCACTTTGCTAGATTGATGACGGCCTATTTCGTTAGTCAAAACATTTTCTTTTTTCTATCTTCATTGGGTAGACAACTGAAAAATTATATGTATCTTGGGACCCAAATGCAATAAAGTTAAATTTTAGATGTTCATACAACAAGCTCACTACCTCAAGTACACCCCTTAGTTCTGAATGCATTTTTCTTTTTAATCCAATATGATGAAAATGAACAAACTTTTCATCCTGTAATAGTTGATATGAGACTGAGCCTCATACTATAACATGTATATTATTATTTCAATTATGTTGATGTGCTTGCTAGACTTTGATATCATATGAATACAGAATCAAACCAAAATTTTGAAGAATTTTAGAGAGAACTCTAGGATTATTGATCAGTTTGAGACTTGGTATTTTTCTCATGACATTCTGCCTTGTGCTATTCATTCCATATTATTCATCAGCTATTTTTCATGATAAAACTTAAATTTTGAAATAAGAAAAATATGACATGGTTGAAACTTGAAAGTATAACCCAGAAGTTGTGGGAAAATGTTGCATAACTATATGAATTATATGTTTCATTTGAGAAAGAGAATAACAAGAAGTACAAAATTTTAAGAACATTTTAGAAAGGTAGCATAAATAATATTTAACGCCTCAGGCTTGCAATCCTTCGTATTTAAGCCATAGGACTAAAACAAAATAAAAATAGGACTAAATTGGTACTAATTTAAAAAATAATAATAATAATAATAATAAATAAATTTTTATATTATTTTATACAAATTTTAATATAAAAAAATATTATTTTACTTTATATACTCAATAATTTAAAATAAAAATATCAATTTTATTTCATGTTCTAAACTAAAATATTCAAATTGAGTATTTTGATCTAAAATGTGAAATAAAATTTATATTTTTATTAAAATTTATTAAGTACGTGAAGTAAAATATTTTTTTTATATTAAAATTTGTATAGAATAATTAAAAAAATTTATTATTATTATTATTATTTAAATTAGTATTATTTTAATCCTAATTTTGATCCTCGAGCCAAACAGGCCTTAGGTTACAAGAATTTAAATCTTCTTTTAACATCTCTGATCTCTCAAGTTGAATACTCTTTATTGATGGGCCTTCCCATTTAACTTTAAAGCCTTGAAATTTCTTTTTGTTTTTGAAGTGGGCCATATTGAGTAAAATGAGAGAATTTACATACATACCACAAACAATTTGCCTATTTACATATTACACTTAAATTTATATTTTACAATAAAATTATATATATAATGTTATATTTAAAGCAAACTTATTTAACCTTTTTCATATATTATTCTCACTTTTGCATTATTCTCCGCACTTACAAGTGATGGGATTCATAATTTTTGAGTCAATAAAAAAGTGATAATAAGTAAAAAAAATATCATGTATATAAATAGTAAAATTTTAAATGTTTAATATATTAATAGTAAAATTTTTAACTAAATAAATACCTCATAAAAATATTATAAGATTTAATCAATTTAATAAAAATATATTTGATTTTAATATTATTTTAAATTCAGTAATATTTAAATATTAATTTTATAATTTTTTAAAAAATAGTTAAAATTATAATTAAATTAATAATTCTTTTTATAAATAAATAAATAATATAATATTAAAATAATATCGAAGGATTCATTACCTTAAAACCTCATTTGGTTCGAGGGGAGTTTTTTGCCCAACACAAATTTCAACTATAAAAATCAATTTTATTTCACATCTAATACAAATACAAATATCAGAATTAAAAATATTTTACATTTTACATATTTTCTAATAGTAAAATAAAATTCTCTTCCATTAAATTTAAAAAATAAAATTATTTTTGTAACTAAATAAAGAAGATTTAATCAAATTTTTCTACTAGTAACATAAAATTCTCTTAAATTAAAATTAAATTGCTTATACCTACAATCATCTAAGTATGCAGCCTTATGCCAACATCTGTAAATCTGACAGACATTTACAACTCTAAAATCTGACAGACAATTGATTATGTATACAAATTTTAATTTAGTTCGAGGTACATAACAAAGTCATCATAAAAAATATATATAAAATCATTCTCCGTAGTTTCTCACATCATCTTTTTTTTTTTTTTTGTATAAATCTATACTCTTTAAGAAAACAAAATCCATGTCAAGTTTCGAGCAATACCAAACTTCACTAAGCCAACCTTACATGCATGTCGCATATAAATTAAAATCTACATAACGTAAGACTTAATCCTCATCATACACATTTATAATGGAGAAGCTATAGTTAACTTTATTTAACGTTGTTAAAATTCTTTTCAATCAATCTCCTGAGACCCAATCAACATTAGGGTGTGTTTGTTTGTAAGGTTAAAATTAAATTTAGAAAGAGATTTTTTTTTTATTGAAAGTTATGAATGATATAAAATAAAATTAATTATTATGTTGAGATATGTAAGAAATGTGATATAAAATTAGTTATTATATTGGAATATGTGAGGGATGTGATATAAGTTAGTTATTATTTTAGTAATATGTGTAGAATGTGAAATAAATTTAATTTTTAATATTAAATTTTATGTGTGATGTGATATGCCTGGTTAAAATTAAACCAAGTTAATTTTAAACTCCTAGACAAACGGGGCCAGTTGTTGCATTATCCCCCACTTACTACTTCATCTCTAACATGATCGCCACGTGGCCTAACAACTTTTTTGTCCGGCATTAACTGCTCAAATATAGAAAATCATGCCATCAAAAAGGTAGGTAACACCGGAGACCCATAAATGAAACGTACAAAGAAAATTAGATACAGAGACTACTTCCTCACTTGTTATCTTGTACTTGCCCTTCTCCCCCTTATTTGTACTATATTGATTTCAGTGAAATTTGGAAGCCACCTCATAAGCACTGTGATTTTTCCCTTAATCATGAAGTTCTTCACATAAAAATCTCTTGTGCCTCTTTTCTACTGTGCTAATCTCATTCATCATGTAAATAATGTGCATCCTATTATTTACAATGACTTGAACCTCTCGATTCTATTACATCAACACATATAAACACATATATATACACAAATATTTACATGCATATGAGTAGAAGATTCTTACCCAATTAACCCCTGAATACATCAAATGCGATCATATACCTCCACAATTTCGCATTAACCCCCATTCTCTCTCTCTCTCTCTCTCTCTGAGTCTCTCTGAAGCTACCATATCTTCCACTGTTACTAAATTCTTCTCGTGTCCCCCTAATCTTCAATTGTTCAACCCCTCTAACTCATCTTTTGTGCAAGTTTGAAGAAAGAATTTATACTGGAACTTTTTCTGTAAATAAATTTGTTGCTAATCACGTCGGACCGACCTGAACAACCGTCAGGCTTTGATGACCAGGTTTGCATCGAGCTTAGGAGCAGACAATGTATTGACTATTTGTCCCAATCCAAACTGATTTCAGGTCTAATTTGAACATTCCTAGGTTACTTTTCAATATTAAACTGAACTGTAGATTTGCTTTCCAGCTCAAAGCCAAAAATAAAATGCTCGAGATTGAAGAATATCTGACAAATCTCTTTCATATGGAGTGTTTTCATATATACGAGAAACAAATGCATAGAATTTTGCTTTTATTGCAAAGTTGCTAGATATGTTATACATACAGACAGGATGTCAGCATCTAATCTACAGGAACCTCCACCTCCATTTTCATGCCAGATTTGCCCAGTATCTGAAGCAAATTATCCAATCAGAATATTGCATGAATTAATAGAATGATTCAGTATTAACATGCACCACTAACCAATGCACCATAGGGTGAGTAGTGAGTACATGATATGAATGAGACAAGGAAGAAGAAAAGAAGACTTAAGGAGAGGGAAAGGGATGGAAGATGCACTATAGGTTGTGTATGTGATATGAATGAAATGAGAAAGAAGAAAACAAGACTTTGCCGAAGAAAACAAGACTTTGCCATCGAAAGAGAGAGAAACAAAAAAAGAAATAGAATAAATAGAAAAGAAATAGAAGAAAGGAGGAGGACAAATGATAAGAGAGAATTTGTTGTGGCAATATTTTTGTTCAATTCATCAAAGCCTACAGAATACTAGATGAGACTGCCAACAGAGTTTTTGCTCATAAGAAAAAAAAAAGGATAATATAAAAAGTAGATTATCAAGATCCTAAATAACGAGATACTCAAATCTAAAAAATAAATTATTTTGCTGTCATTCTTCAGCATAAGACTAACAGCCTAGAAAACATGTAAACTATCAATTATCACTTTTATATAACTCATTTTTATCATGCAATTCCTTTTTCTATTACCCATTGACTGAAAAGAACTAAGGCATGAATTATCTTTTTTCAAGCCGAGTAGATATTGTAAGAGAATATCCTAGTCATCTAAGGATGCCAAACTGAATACCTTGATGAAATCTTCCAACAAAAGTGAAGAATACTCCGTATAACCAGCTTCTTGCAACAGATGGCTCAACACTCGCTATGAAAGAAACAGAAATAATTCGGATCAAGTTTTGGTAATGTTCCAACAATTTCTACATGTACCGCTGATGCACACTTTAACAATTCTAGAATGCGATGGGAAGCTCGAACTATCATACAAGAGTTGTTAAAGAACCATTTTTCAAAGTTTAACAAATATTACATAATACCAGCCATATCTTTGTACCATTTCTCTATTATGCTAACAAAATACAGTCAGAAGAAGTACACGAAAAACGCAAAGTTCACACAAGCAAATGAATGCGCCATGTTCTCCACTATCTAATTATTAAATTTGCTTTATAAACAACCAAGATGCTAATCAGAATACCATTTAAATACCATTATCTGCTATTGGCTTGTTGACATGTTCACAGTAGCGAAGGCACATAAACGACAATAAAACAAGAAGTTTAGAATAGATCCGAGCACCGCCATTGGAAGAAAGAACATTTTGGAGAAAAAAAAAAGTAGCTACATAATTTGGATTTTGCATTTGAAACTGAGCTTCTATAGCATGTAAAGCTCCAACTCATGGACAGAAAAAAAATGCCTCTCAAGTAACAGAAATGGTCTAATGATAAAGCATTATAATAGTCCAGAAAATCTAAGCATGCAACACTTTAGTGGAAAGTTTCATGGCATTCGGTAGGTTTTTGTTTACCATGACTTCAAATATCCAACTCCTCCAATATAATGTAGAATCAAGATGACCGTCTAGAGTGGAGAGAATAGACAATTATATGCAGACAAAATTAAGCTTTAATTTTAGCTCATATTTATGTGTTAATTAGACGGTTTTACATTAATCAATATTGAATTGAGATTTAAGTTCTTAACTAGATTAAGCTTTATTCGATTAAGTTGACCAAGGTTCGTAGAGTTAATTGAATTTTGGCAAGTGACTTTGAAAGAGGTTCGTCAACGTTTGAGTTAATTCAAGGTTAATTTGATTGAGAAAGTAATTGAATTTAGTTGATTTTTTGACCGATTAATTAGTCACAATTAGGTTAGTTAAATCAGATACAAATACTAGCATTAAAATAGCTTTATTTCGCCTTACATACAAGTATCAATTCAAAAAAATTACTCCTTAGTAAAGGGACCTAAAAATGGCAGAAGAAAATAAATGAGCATGGAGTGCAGAGTACCTCTCTCTGTTCTTCTGACATGAATACTAGCATTAAAATAGCTCTATTTCACCTTACATACAAAAATCAATTAAAAAAATTACTCCTTAGTAAAGGGACCTAAAAATGGCAGAAGAAATTAAATGAGCATGGAGTGCAGAGTACCTTTCTCTGTTCTTCTGACATGAATGATCCTGTCAGATCACGAAGCACCTCCAACAAGTCCTTCAAGGTTACTCTTCCTTTGCCATCAATATCATGAACTCTAAAGATTGCTGCAATTTAGAATCTCTAATCATAACTTTTCATCAACACCCAAAGGCTAGAGATTTTTAAAAAAGAACAAGATAATAGAAATTCTTACACTCAATCTTGTGCTGGATGGAGGCTTTTGGACTGAAAGCAGATAAGAAAGCCACAAAATCCGTAAAGTTCAAGCCATCGACCATCTTCAACAGCCTCTGCAAGAAAAACATGAAAACTAATTCCAAGTGTTTAGTTTCTGCCAAAATCGATGTGGGTTTCTAACCTGAGAAAGCGGATTGAGAGAAAACTCCGGTATCGAGAGGAACTCATCAGCGGAAATGAAGCCGTTAGCACTCCGATCCAGCTGACAGAATCTCTCGTACAGTGCTACAATCTCTTGCTGGGAAACTGCCGAAGAGCCATTAAACAGAGATCGTAAAGGACGGTGAGCAGGAGATATGGAGGGAAGAGATAGCTCACAGAGATAGTTGCAGTGCTCCTGGACCTCCTCTATGTCGTATTGGGTGAGCATAGACGATGCGTTACCCATCTTCTCTCTCTCTCTCTCCCTCCTTCTCCTCTATTTCACAGAGAGAAGGAAGAGAACGGTAAACAATGGAAAACTTCGGATGAAGAAGACGATGAAATTGAGGGATTTTCGAGCGACAATTGAGAATTTTGGAGATTGATTTGCGATCAAATTAGGGGTAGGGATTTCAATTTTCAAAAAAAAGGATGAAAATATAATTCTTTAAAATTTATAAAAAATTTAATTATAAATGATATTTTACACATTTTAACCACTCTTTCTAAGCATTTTATTTTTTTATAAAAAGTAAATATTTTAAAAATGAATATTCTATTTATGCATAATGAGAATGCTTTAATTTTCCGAATAAAAAAATCAGTATCAAATATGATCGTCTATTTTTAACTTTTATTCACTTTTAAATCACTATCAAATTATTTATTTATTTATTATAATAAATTTTTTATAAGTATTTCATTAAAAAAAATTATGAGTATACAAGGTCTTAGAATTTTATATGTTTTTTCTTTTAATTTTTTTCTAATATATTATAAATTTTTTATCACACTTAAAAATTATAATAATATTATAATTTAAATTTAAAATTCTGTTTAAAGTTAAAGGCATTAAAGATGCCAATTTTCAAAAATAAAAAATAAAATTGAGGCATTACTTTCAAAAAATAAAAAAAATAAAGTTATTAAAAATATTTTTTATTTTATTCTCAAATTATTCATTCACCCCACTGCTATAATTATTATTAGATTCACATTCTTAAAGATTATCTAATTGCAATTAAGTTCCACTTATTTGAGTCTACATATAATTAGATTTTTCTGATTTCTAAATTAATTAAATAGATTTTTTAATTTAAAATAAAATATAAATAAGTTATTTAGTATTAATTCCTCAAATTAATAAATCAGTTTAGATTATTTCTACTTCTAAAATATTAATTTAGTATTTAAATTAGTTAAACAAGTCTTTTTATTAATGTTAAAAAATTTATTTACATATTACCTCAAATTAGAGGACTAATTTAATTAATATTTACAAATATTAGCAAATTATTGAATACTATGTGATTCACAGATCAATATTAACAAAAACATGTATAAATCATCAAAGAATTTAAAGAAACAAATTTCATTTTTAAAACATACAACATTTCCAACCCTTTCAAAAGAATTTTATAAAACTCAATAAATAAATTTAATTTTAGTCAACAAAATCATACAATCAACAAAAACATCATCTTAAACTGAATTTTGCACTTTGAATGCAAACTTTGTGCTTCTCAAAATTTATTTTTTATTTTTATATACGTTCTCTCCCTGTATAATATGTATCATTTCTTTTTCTACTTATTGTACTGTGAACTTCATGGACAAAAATTATTAGATTTAAGTGTCTAATTAGGGCCCGTCATGTCAATACTAATTGAGGTCGACTACTGATGTGGTAAGTATTTACTTGGGCACTCGTAAATTTTTTTTTAAATGACGGGTTTCAAGTCTCACGAAATACCCATAAATTCTGTTTTATTTTTTAATTAAAATTCATATTTATTATAACATGATAAAAACTTAATTGTAATCTCAAATAACAAATCAAATAATTTCTTTATAATTCACGTTTACTTTACAAAACATTTGTTATTGGTACCTTAATAGTAATTAAACATCTTATTTTAACCTCAACTACAAAATGATTTTTCACAATAATACTCTTTATTTTCATTTTTTGATTCTTAATTAAATATTAAAGAATTTATTAATAGCCTTGAATATCTTTTCAATAGAATTGATTTTCATTAATAGTCTATATTAATTCTACAAACTCTTGTCATCTAATAGAGTTCTACTGCCTAATCTCCTTTTAAACTGAGTGGCATGGTCTTTTTTTTTATATTAGATCAATTAACAATTTATGTTATAATTTTTATGGAATAATTACGTACATTATTACTCATTTAATCCCAAAAAACTATTTACTTCTATTATTTTAAAGATAAATAATATTTATCTCCATTACCTCTCAAAATGAAAGATTCATATTCATCTTAATATTTACCGTCAATCATTTCTGAAAAATATTTGTGATGTAAAACTTCTCATAACCAGATAGGAAAAAAACTTATTTGAAATTAAAGAGTCCCACATTCGAATTTACACCACTGCAATTTGCAATTAGGATAGGATAAAGTATCGTATTTGGGAGCAAAAAATCACAAAAAGAAATTTATCATGACAAAAGTAAATATTCATCTTTAAAGATAATTAATGTAAATATTTATCACAATAAAAATATTTCTAGAAAGATGTACATAAAGGTAAGGTTTTGAGAATTGAATCGCTCTTTCAATCTCAAAAAAAAAAAATATCAATCTTAGAATGGATAAAATGAAAAATTTGATATCATAAAATTCAACCAGGATTAAACTACGATACAATCGTGATGATTTAATAATTTAATAAATATTTATAAAATATAATTTTAAAATAATAAAAAAATGTAATTTTCTATTATTTTTTTAAAAACTTTAATAAGGTTCATAGGAATAAAATCTAACCCCTTTTGTATCTTAAATTAAATTTAATCGTTAAGATGAGCATCTAACGATTAGATTTAAAAATATTCTACATAAATAATAGATTTAAATAGTTTTTAACATGTAAGATATATTTAAGTTAAGGTGCACCGAGAGTTAGATTTTATTCCTATGAACTTTATTTAAGTTAAAACATAACTTAAGTATGGTTTACTTAAATAAAATATAAAGATTTTTTAATTAGGGTGTGTTAGTTGTAAAATTAAAATAAATAAGTGTGTGTCATGTAATATTTAACTTTAGGGTGTCTAATAAGTAAATATTGAAGTTTTTTGTATCATACGGGTAAAAATCTCAAAAAAAAATCCTACATTGCCAAAATTAAAGAGAACCTCAAATCTTGTATACATAACATTATTTAAAAACCTAACCCGTCCAACCTCAATTCAGATCAGTTCAATCCCGGTTCAATACAAAAATGGTTAAGACCACCCGTTCACGGTTGCATTAGCTGAATTGACCGATCTAAATTCGTATATTTAATCCTCAACAGAGTTTTAGAACATTAGAAAAGCCAGCAAGCAGTCAATCTCAGATTAAAAGCTTTAAACTTCAGAGATGAAGCAAAAAGTCAAAAAATGAACGGTCCACTTTTAATGCCTATAAAATGATCATCTGATCATCATCTGCGTATACGATTAACTACACGCTTAGAAGTCCATCTGAACAAAACTGCAGCAAGACATGCAAGACAAAGAAGAAAGAAGCTGAGAGGTAGGAAGCATCACCAATGAATATGGTGAGATCGACGAGGGGGGCTGCCTCAGAAGATCTTGAATAGAAGGCCGCCATGCGCGGCGAAGAACGGCGCAAAGACGAGGGATTCGACGGCCATAAGCTTGATGAGGATGTTGAGGGATGGGCCAGACGTGTCCTTGAGGGGGTCTCCGATGGTGTCGCCGATTACTGCAGCCTTGTGAGGGTCAGAGCCCTTTGGTCCCAGGCTCTTTGCATGCTCCGTTGCCCCAGCCTGCAACCGATAAATATAATTGTAACAATAACTGATATTATTACATTTTTGATATAGGAATGGATACAATTTGATTTAAGGAAAAGGAAAAAGAAAATGGAATGCAATTTTATTAGATTATATATGAAAATATTACAGATATTTTGTTTCAGTGTAATAATAATAGTATCTAGATATCTATGTTATCAAATAATTAGTATATGTTAATTTTTATGTATAATAATTATTAGACATTAGAATCTAAATGTAATTTACCCTTATAACAATTATTTATATTTGCATTTCAAACTCATCAAGAGGGCCGATTGAAAAAGCACAATCTAATGAAGGTGCAGAGATGCTAATGGTGAGACATCTACATGTCGCCCAATTTTAGATGACATGTTGCAATGTCATCTAAATGTCATCAAGCCAAGCAATTAATTTCTACAAATAAAATAACATAATTTCATAATAACACTAAAACACCATCAAACAATTAGATTTAACACCACATGATGTATTATACAATATCATTTTTTTTTAAAAAAAGAAATATATACAACATTAGTTGGTGAAATAAAATTCACAAAATCTGTGTTGCTCTTTAAACAAATCTTGTTGGAAAATAAAAACTGATACATTGGTTTTTAAATTGACAAACTACCCTCCTAAAAATTATGCAGATAGATTAATGAAAAGATATGAATGATAATTTTTTGATATAATCACATACATATATATTCAACACTCATAAATTACTATTCTTCATCTATACAACATAGAAATATTAGCATCAAACACAACATCTGCTTAAAACAAAAGCACAATGCAAACTATAAAATATTAAATAATGAAAATATTCCATCAAAACGCCCAATGTATTCTTCATGATATAAGATTAATGATGTCTTGATGTAAATCCAATATCAAGTAAATGTTCTTAAAATCATGTGTTATATTGGGGGTATACAAAGTTTTTGGGTTATATTTTTAAATAGTATGATTTAAAATTTTAATTTATAACTCTTTCTTCACTAATATTTGATGCCCATATCTTTTGTTAAATCACTAGTTTTCTTTGGTAGGCCAATTGCCAAGATTTAAGATTTGAGTAAATACTCTTATCAACAAATAATTTAATGGAGATGCTTTTTTTAAGCATTGTGATAGTGATATCAATGCATGTTGAAAGGGTACCTCAATGTATTTCTTGGCGTTGTCCCATGCGCCGCCTGTGTTTGATGCAGAGATGGCGATCTGTAAAACAAAAGCACAATGCAAACTATAAAATCTACAAGATGATCCAGCAATGGTTTAATGAAAACAAATAGCTCCAGCATTGAGCTCACTTGAACACCAGAGACGAGGGAACCCGCGAGGACTCCGGAGAGGGTTTCAACGCCGAGGAAGGTGCCCACAATGAGGGGCGTGAGCATGACCAGAGCACCTGGGGGGATCATCTCCTTGATGGACGCATCAGTTGAGATCTTGACACATGTTGCGTAGTCTGGCTTGGTGGTTCCCTCCATCAAGCCAGGAATGGTGTTGAACTGCCGACGAACTTCCTCCACCATCTTGAGCGCGGCACTGCCTACGCTCTTCATGGTCATGGCTGAGAACCAGTAAGGAAGCATGGCACCGATAAGTAGACCGATGAAGACTTTTGGGGTCAGAACATCGACAGTGGAAATAGCCGCCCTGCTTACAAAGGCACCAAAAAGAGCAAGGGACACTAAGGCAGCTGATCCAATGGCAAATCCCTGAAATATTATAGGAAAAAAAGAAACTTTCACTCAACGAATTTACAAATATAGCAAGCAATATTTCAAAATATAAACCAATTGCGCATTTTAGGGCTTACAAACATCATCATTGAAAGACTAATAGTAATGTTTTAATCATTCCTATTAATAGTTTGACACCAAAGGAAAAACTAGTTACAAATAGGAACACTCCTAGAGTTTCATCTCAACCAGAAGCATGGAGCAGTCGATGACAAGAATGAGTAACGAAAAAACACTTTCGACCAAACCAGGGCCATATACTCGAAAAAGCTACAGCCAAGGTTTTCGATAACAAATGTTGTTCAACAAGCACTACAGTCCACCATTGCTAATATCAAATAAAAATACTCTCAACTTTCTCAATGAACAATAGTTACTTGAAGGCAATCAAATAACATTCAAAGGAAATATTTCCATTCGACACTAAATTTATTGATGCATAGATTATTGGAAACCCCTCCAAATAAGGGGACTATATTTACAGCTCTCAATTCTTATTGTAAAGCTCTAGATTCCACACTTTATAATCTCTTCATCTCTTAGATCTATTAAAGTCACTCATGAGTGTTGTGATTTTTCCCAGTTGCCATGCAAAAGAGTGATTGTTTCCACCTACCGTTATTTTTGACTTCGAAGGATCTAAGCCACCCAATTGACTATTGAAAACTGACAATTCCTCACCATCAATTCCAATTTAATATTTCATGCGGCATTAGTCTTAACTTTTATGTATCTTCCATGTACCGTTAATCAGTTTCTTCTTGTCACCTTGTCCCATTTACAATAAATTTTTTTCTATGCGTCAGTGTACAAGTCTAAAATCATCTAAATTATTTTCTATAAGAAGATTTTTTTAACCCTGAATGCCACAATTCTCCTCATGCCACTTGAGAATTTCATTGGTGAGGCTTCGAACTCAGGAACCCCTGGTTCCCAGGTACACTCCCTCCACATTGGGTCAGAGAAGCATCAATATGTTTTATAAGAAACAATATGGTTAACACTCCAAGTTTGATACTCCAATTCTTATTTTAAGAAGTATGATTAGAACTCAAAATAATATTGGCCACTGATACTCCAATTTTTCAATGTGTAAGAACTTCTGAAAATGTATATTATCATGAGAACAGAATTAACAAAATGTCAGCACCACCCTGAAGAACAACTATGGTTACTATACATATATCAAAAAAAACAAAGATTAAATTCAGGTCAAAGTGCTAGAAAAGTAATACTTTGGGGGAGCTCAAGAGGGGTCCAATCTACAACTGAATAAACACCTATTAAACCAAAAAAGTAGGCCAATGTGTATAAGGACCATCGATTAAATATTAACACAACTTATTATTGGATAATTCTCCACAAGCATTCCAACATTAAAGTACCCAACCTTTTCCCCTAAAAGAATAGGAATTCTGATTCTACAGATCTGCAGAACTATAAAAAAATCACCAAAAGAGAAAAGAATCTGGTTAAGTTATACCTTTCCAATGGCAGCTGTGGTGTTGCCTGCCGCATCCAGAGCATCAGTTCTCTCACGAATTCTGTTGCTCATGCCAGCCATCTCAGCAATGCCTCCAGCATTGTCGCTAATAGGGCCATAGGCATCAATAGCCAATCCTGTGGCTATGGTGCTCAGCATACCCAGAGCAGCAACGGCAATACCGTACATGGCAGCTAGGTTAAAACTAACAAAGATGCTGACGGCAATGGCCAAAATTGGAATGATGACTGATTTATATCCCAAAGCAAGTCCAAAAATTACATTTGTGGCAGCACCTGTTCTGCAGGAATCAGCTACATCTTGCACAGGGCTATAGGAACAAGAATGAGAGGAGAAAAGAGTAAGACAAAATGTAATAAGTGGCTCGCATCAGATCTCAGTAAGCAATCATGAAAAGCATAAGCCAGATATGTGCCATAAATTCCATTTCACATATTAAGTCAGCAAACCTGCCCATAGGAATAAGCAACAAGCAACTGAATTTCGACAATCTAGATGCTGTCCTCGGCTTTGCTTACCTTAAGGTTAAATTGCATAATCATGATGGAGTTAAACCATAAACCATCGACTGTTACCCATGTGTAAAGGCCTAAGCCATAATATTTCACTTAAGCAGAACATAGTTGGCTACTCCTACACCGAAGCAGAAATGGATAGAATGCTTGGCGTTGTGAAGACCTCTAAACCAGAGCCCAAGTCCAAACATGCCAAGAAGTTGGATTGTCGACAGTCATCATATGAGCAAGTGAAAGTTTAAGTAAATTGAAGGAAACAATAAAAGTTAAAGGGAGTGCAACTTAATGGAGCCTAACTAGGGTGGCCAAATTATTGAAATCTGAAATTTATAAGGCTAGATCATAAAAAGGCAGGAGTGGAGAGCATATAAATAGTAAAATCTTGTTGTCATGAGTAATTTTCAAAAGCATAAAACACAATGTTTACCTGTATGCATTGCTGGTGAAGTATTCGGTAATAAAGCCAATCACCAGGCCAGCCCAAAGACCAGTTGCAACACAGAAGAATAATTCCCTGCAAGTTCAGCAACACTACGATTGAGTACATTATCAAATCCAAATGTGCTTAACGAAAAAAGGAGATTTGAATATTAGAAGTTTACCAATTCTTCACTTCTTTCTGGGTACCAAAATTAAAGATTGTGAATGAAGGTGGGAGAGCAAGCCACGTAACGATTGCAATTCCAACAGTCATGAGTGCAGTTGAAATGATTAGCTGCTTCTTAAGCGCAGGTTCAATTTCATTAATTGCCTTAATCTCAAATATATCAGTAGCAAAAAGTGTTGTGATCAAGCAGACAGCAATACCCATGGAACTAATCAACAGCGGATAGCACATGCCAGTAAAATCATGGTCTACGCCAAAAGAGGAGATAGAAGCAACCACTAAGGCAGCACAGGAAGACTCAGCATATGAACCGAAAAGGTCCGACCCCATCCCAGCAATATCACCAACGTTATCTCCCACATTGTCAGCAATAACCTGCATGACACATCAATAGATTGTAAAAAAGATTGATTATCACTATAAAGTTGATTCGACAGCCAACGTAAAATTTGTCGAATCAATCATGACATGAATCACTATAAAGTTGATTAGGGTACAAAAGAAAAATGGATCTCACAGCAGGATTTCTAGGGTCATCTTCTGGAATGTTTCTCTCCACTTTACCGACAAGATCAGCACCAACATCAGCAGCTTTAGTGTAAATACCACCTCCTACTCTTCCAAAGAGAGCCATTGAAGAACCACCAAGGCCATATCCAGTAATCGCTTCAAAAAGACCCTCCCAGTCATCGCCATAGTATAATTTAAATAGGTTGATTGAAATAAAGAGCACCAAAAGTCCATTTGCAGCCAATAAGAAGCCCATCACAGCACCAGATCTGAAGGCAGTGATGAAAGCCTTCCCAACACCTTTCCTGGCCTCCAGTGTAGTTCTAGCATTTGCAAAGGTTGCAATTTTCATCCCTAGAAAGCCGGAAACCACAGAGGTGACAGCACCCAGCAAAAATGCCACTGTGCTGAATATGGCATTAAAAAGGGCCGGTTTGCAAGTCTTATACTTGCTGTAGGTGCATGGTTGCTCTTTCGTGCTAAAACTTTCCACAGAACCAAGGAAGAGAAAGATAAGAACAGCAAACGCCACCATGAAGAGCCCTACGTATTGATATTCAGTAAACAGGAAGGAAGTAGCTCCTGTGGAAAATTTAAAAAAATATGTAGGATTAAATATATTTATCAAAAAAAAATGATTGGCCACCATGAAGGCAACTTTATTTATCAAAAAAATGAAATGTAGAAATATGTCGGATTAAACAAGATTTAAAAAATAATATATCAGGTACATCATATAAATAAAACTTGCATATTATGCAAATCATTCTTCTCTATGAGCTTAGTATGGAGATTAAGCTTTCACTGGATTCCTGGTCAACTAGTAGAATTAAAAATTTTAATGACCAACTTGTAAGTTACAAGAAAAGCAGAACCCTTGTGCTTATAAAACAAGATGCAAATATATTGCGCCTTAAAAAGTTGAAATATTCAAATTTGCAACATGTAATGCTTGCATCCAATTATGCAAACATAAATTAAAACAGAAAAAACAAAAACTTGAATGCCATCAGTAGTAAGGTACAACCTCACAGTGAGAGTCTTTAGTGTAACATCCCAGTATGACTCCAACTTAAGCACATTAAACTATAGAGTTTCTTATCATTATCTCTATTTACTTATACAGTTTGGGAACTCCCTCTCTTCCCGATGTAGGATGATTCATTCCTATATTCCTCCACATAGAAGTCTGCCAAAAGCCGCTCCTTATTCAAGTGATTCTAATTCAATCATATGAACATCACCTGATAATCACTCCCCACTCTTTTCAATCACGAATCGTCACACAGTGTCTTCATACATTGAAAGTAAAGCAGATGTCCAGTGAATAACAACTTGGTAACATGCACATACTCATTCCAAAACTTCACATCCCTTCAATATCTCTAAACTTGAACAGATTTATTATATTAAAAAAGGTGATTAGGAGAAATTTCCTGATGTAATAATTAATAGCATTCCATAGGCCACACCACAAAGCGACAAACAAATGAGAAAAAGGCGAGGATCATAACCACAGGCCTTCTTTTCTTCGTTTTTCATCAAACAGCATGCGTTCCTACCAAAACTACGAAAAAGATATAATGTGGACCACATTAACTTTACCAGACCACCAAACAGGGACTTGAAACTTCACCTATGAAGATGGCCACTTCACGCCCACGCAGTCAATTGGAATTGCGGAAACAAAAAGAGCACGGGGAGTAAAAAAGTTCTAGGAGATAACCTAAGCAGTTCCCAGCCTCATAGTCAACAAAATCGTACCAACTTTGCTACTTATGAGGCTATGAACATAATTAGAATTTCATGGAAAGTGAAATAAGTACTGCCTAACATATCCAAGAAGCTTTCATTACAGGCCCATGGAAGAACGATACGATCGTTAAGGGAAGAAGAAAGTATTAAAATCCATTAAAATCTGGTAGAGATCAATCATTGCAGTCATCGAACCCCCTTTATTTTCAGAATCTGGTTTGATTAAGTAAAATTCATTCCTCAATAACACTGTAACTTAAACAACAAGTCATTCCCGAACGTTTAGATCTGGCAACGGAATCGAAAAACGAATCAATTTTGCGAGATAATAAGCATAGATAGATCCAAAACATTTCAAAACCTTCAGAGATGGCGCTCTGGATGTCGGCGCACTTGACGACGACGCTATGGTCGTTAAGCCCCTCTTCCTCCTCAATCAGATGCTCCGTGTAACCGTTGTTGTCGTTCGACGACGCCGAATCCGGCCCCTCCGGAGAGAGCTTCACCTTGGAGACGAGCACCCACTGAACCAGCGCGAAAGCGATCCCGACGAAGGCCGCCACCGGGATTAGGATCTCCGTCAGGAGATCAGACAGTATCGCCGCCCCCATTCTCAGATCCTACCTAGCAAGCTACCAGTACCTCGCCGCCGGCTGCCGCTTCCCGCGTCACACGAGAAAATCACCACACGAGAGACAGCGACGAGGCTTTCGAGGTGTTCCTCAATATATAGCTCCGGCTCCGAGCTGCTCGCTAGCGCCAGGGATCGTTTTCGTCCGTGCGAGGGAATGAGAAAGAACTGAGGACCGAGGACGTAGCACAATTACAAAGAGGTTCTTTCAAAAAACTACAATTACAAAGACGTTGATGAAAATATATAATTATATTCACACCCACAGTAACTTTCCTAAAGTAGAACTTATGTCATTTTTGCTATTTGACCCTCCACAACGTATTTTTTGCAAGGTTTTTTTAAATGTCATTTCTTTACTGTTATTTGTGACCTACTTCACTATAATATTTCAATGACTCATTTAAAATCATAAAAAAACAATTAATTTTATTTGATAGCATTTTGATTTTATATTATTTAAATATTTTCTCATATTATAAAAAATAATTATTTAATTTAATAATATATATGAATAATTTTGTAATAAATTATAAAAAATATTATTGAAAAAATAACAAGTAAATATTAAAGTATATAAATAATAAAATATAACATCATATATATGTATATATATATATATATGATCACGCTCAAAATTTTAAAAATAGCTCCTAAAATTTTGCTAATCAATATATAATGAGAATTATATTTTAATAAATTAATTAAATATTTTTATTTTTAAATTTTAACCACTTAAATGTACAGGATTTAAATGATTAAATTGAGTGTTTTTAGGACAATAAAAATGTAATTATTTTGTAAATATCTTAAAAATATATTTAAAAATCAGTCAATTATCCTAATAGTAAAAAGTATATATAGGATGCAGTGATATTTTACACATATATGTAGTATGAGATCAACATTTATCACTTATAAGGTAATTCATATTTTCAGCATTAAAGTTAAAGTGATATTTTCATATTATTTTTCTATATTTTTCATAATAATTCTATATTATCAATATATTTTACGATATTTTCTGTGTTAATATTTATATTTAAATGTTACTAATTTAAACAAAATTTATCCAAAATTAATGTTTTCAAATTTTTAAAAAATAATTAATATAATATAATCTTCTAATTTCAAATACTCAAATATAATTTATCTTTTATAATATAAAGTCACATGGATCGACTATTTGTAAATATACAAGAAATTCTTAAAATAATAAAAATTACCACTTCATCAACATCTTGACTATTTATATCTTTGTCCTTTTTATAAAAATGAATATTATTTAAGTTTAGATACTCAAATATAATTTATCTTTTATAAAATAAATTCATGTAGATCTTTTATTTGTAAATTCCTAGAAATCTCTAAAACAATGAAAATACCACTCATTCAACATCTTTGAATATTTATATTTTTGTCCTTTTTTAATGTTTAATTACGAAATAAATAATTAATTTAAAAGAGGACAAAAGGCAACGAAACAAGGGCAAATGTGAGGTATTCCCGCAAATACATTTCTGAGAATCTTAGCCCCTTGCAAGAGCACAAATACAAAAAAGTGTAGGGGGTTTTCCGCAAAAATGTACGTTTAATTTTTATTTACTATTTTGCCCTCATTGAGTTTACGCGGAACTGCAACGAGGATTTCTCGCTCTTTCACGCTATAACTTCCTCTACTTCGCGGCTCAGTTTAACGTTCACTCATTCCTCTACGATGATTAGCGTATGCATTTCACGCTAACTAATCAGCAGTTGGGGAACTGGATAGTAGAAATAGTCCGGCGGAGTATTTAGCGAACAGAATAGCTTTAGTTAGCTCTCCTCACGAATAAAGCGCGATTCCGGATTACCAAAGAAAATAATATGGATGCCAGGTGGACGGCTCAAAGTAACTGTTGGAGATAGACTGGAATAATGGACGGTTGAGATTCAAATCACGGTTTAGAGCATCAAGTTTACGTGTTATTAGTATATTATGTATAGAATAATTACATATAAGTTATTAAAATTTAATGTTATATATTATTTATAAAAATCATATAAAATTATAATTTTATGAACTAAATTGTGCATAAATTATAATTTTTATATGTATAAAAAGGTTAAAAATAAAATACAAAAACTTTATACATGAAAATACTTATATTTGCATGTATAAAAAAAGATAATTATATTTAAAATCACAGGATAACAATAACAATAATAGCTAAGCTTTTATCTTACTAGACGGGGTCAAAATATCAATTATAGATAAATAGATAAAAATTTGTACATGAACTCATTTTGACCAACCTTAAAATTTTTTGCTCTTGAAATAGAACCCTATAAAGCCCAAAGTTGAATGCATATATTACATAAATAAATCAACAATATTTGTAATTGATTTAAGATAATCCCAATTAATTTGATCTAGTGGGATTTGTCAATTAGAGTACATCAACTCAAAATCAAACACAATCGACAATAAACATGATTTAGAATGTATTTCACACAACAATATAAATGTTTACTGAAAATATAGTTAAATGAAGCAAAAAAAAAATAATGAATAAATAAGAAAAAACAAGATGACACTAAAATTCAAATTCGAGAAAAATTGTGACCGTGCTAAGAGAAATTCACTTAAAAGAGATGCAAGAGAACATCACATACTTTTGTAAACCTTCGTACAATCTTGACGTTTTGCAATTTTAGATGTTGAATAAAATAATAAAAATACTTTGTGAAACAAATTTATTTTAGTATATAAAAATATAGAGGTTGTTATAAATGTTTAATAAAAAGACTTTGTGAAACTTTGATTTTTAAATCACAATGTTAAGCTCTTCTAATATTGTTCATGATTAAAATCCATAATCTCAACCCCATGCATATTTTTTCATGTAGTTGCATGTGAAACAGCAAAGTCGTTGGATTAGAATCACATTCAAGTATATCGCAAGAACATTTTCAAGCATAATATTGAAACCGTCTCATATATATTTATATATCAAACACCCCATTTTTATCGTATTCAATTTAAGGAGCATCTAGTTCAATGTTATCTTAATGTTATATTATGTTATCTAGAAAAAAATAATTGTTTGATTTTAACGGTATTTATAGATAATCTTCTATAAGATTATACTTTTATTAGTCAAAAGATGACATCTACATTACATCACATAACATCAAGATAATAACGAACTAAACGACTCTTTAGACATATTTATGCTATTTTTTTATATATTTCTAGTAAATTTAAAAATTATGTTCTTTGTCACACCGAATAGTTGAGGAGAAAAAAAAAACAAAATGTGAAAGTAATACTATGATGAATGACTCGTTGAAAGTTCTAGTGTTATGCTTACTTTTATTTTTTGGCTAGCGACTAAAACAATCGTGACGTCAAACGACAGAACCTATGAATTTTAGATTCAAAATTTAAGTATGGAACATGTAAATAGAAAGACCTTCATATTTAATTTGTTTATACGATAAATTTAAATATTTCATAAATTAGTTCGCAATCAATTTAAATAAATTTGGTTCAGTATTTAAACAGGTTTATCAGTTGCTCGTTTCGAATAGAATCGATAGTGAGGGTGAATAGGATCAATTCCATCAATCCAAAACTAGTAAAATCGATGATTTTGTATAGAGAACGAATACGTACAATAAACGGGTGAAGAATAAGTTAATTAAAATATCTCCACACACTTTTTATTTCAAATATGAACGATCTACTCGTTCTCTAGCTAGAATTCACTGGTTCTTAATATATAGTTAAACTATACTGGCAATAGCATAAAAAAAAATATACGAGTAAATTATATTTAAATCTATATATTTTTAAATTTTTTACTTAGAATTGTTGAAATTATAGAGATTTATTAGACCCTTATTTTTCTTTATTTTTAGATTCTTATTTAAAATAATAAATACGTCTTTTGAGGCAAAACCGTGAAATTGGATGGAGTAGCACTAAATGGGTGACCTCCTCGGAAATGTTCAAGTCACGTAATTTTTTTAAAATAAAAAAAATAATATCTCTTCATCGAAATCAAAATCACGAGACGTTACAAATCACATGTATGAAATATCTCACAGTAGATTAAAATTTTAATACTATGTTCTCGCATGAAAATAATATTATAATGAAAATGATTTTATGTGCATTTTGTTCGTACGTAATTTATTAAGATATTGATTGTGGCTTTCTATTAACTCGAGCCAGTAAGGTCTAATGATCTTAACATTTGATATTAAAGCAAGCAACTGATTTGAATTCTGGCAATGATTACGGGAGTAGTTAAGGTAGTCGACAAGTACCTATCAGTCGTGTAAGCATTGAGGCAAAATCATATTTGAATCTCGTAGTCGCTATGCCTACATGCAATTTATTAATTAGATATATCAGTTATAATTTTTTGGGCAAATTTCACGCAGGTCCTCGAGTTTAAGGATTATTATCACACAGGACCACGTTTTTTAAATTTATCATCTGGGTCCCTAATTTTTCAAAAAATATCATCTGGGTCCCTATTTTATTTTTTTATTATTAAAAAAAATAAAAATTACCATTATACCCTTACCCTCCCTCTCTCCTCCAGATCCGGCCGCCGCCCCCGGGCCACTGGAGGCCGCTGCGAGCCGTGCGGCCGGCAAGCGGCC
>KZ452102.1:488824-539071 GCA_002786265.1 Apostasia shenzhenica | reverse complement strand
GCCGCCCGGCGCCGAAGCGCCCCCGCGCCCGCCTCGTCTCGCTCCCCCGTGCGGCCTTCAGCGGCCTCGGGCGGCCGCAAGACACCGGCGCCTGCCGCCCCAGCGGCTCGCAGCGGCCTCCCAGTGGCCTGGCTGCGTCGCGTCCGCCCGCGGCACGCACCGCCAGGGCTGCCGTGCGGCTGGCGAAGGCACGCCGCGACGCTGGGCGGCCGTGCGGCAGCCCTGGCGCGGCCGCGCGGCCCGGCGAGCAGCCGGGCCGCTGGCCGCTGAGCCGCCGCGAGGGCCCCGGTGCGCAGCGGCCCGCTGCGTGCCGGGCGGCCCGCCGCGCTGGATTGGGCGGCGGCGCGGGGCTGCGCGGCGGCCGGATCTGGAGAAGAGAGGGAGGGTAAGGGTATAATGGTAAATTTTTATATTTTTTAATAATAAAAAAATAAAATAGGAACCCAGATGATACTTTTTTAAAAATTAGGGACCCAGATGATAGGATTTTAAAAACGTGGACCTGTGTGATAATAACCCTTAAACTCAAGGACCTGAGTGAAATTTGCCCTAATTTTTTTATTAATTTGAGCTTCTAAAAGAGATTGTCAGAGCTGACAATCACGACAATAAAATATGTGATTTAATTTTTGTAACATGTTTAATATAATAATATGTAATATTATATTATATTTTGATTTTTTTATTTTTAAAATATATTAATTTATAAGTTTAATGAAAAATAAAATTAATTTTAATATTAAAAATATGATGTAAAATATAATTAAATAAGATGTAAAATATAATTAAATAAAATTCATGGTAAATTTAAAATATTAATAAAATAATAATTTAATTCTTTTGATAATTTAATCAAACAAACCAAAGCTGCCTTAATTATCATGGATGGCAGCTTCAACTCAGGCGAAAAATAATATTTTGATATCTAAATATTTTATTTTGCGTAATAATTTTATAATTTTTGTAATATTATTTAAATATATCATCAAATTAAATAATAAAATTTTTTTAAGATAACATTAAATCAAACACTCCTAAAATAATATTTTTCTCTTTATTTTTAATACGACTAAAACTTTTCAAGAAGACATCCTCTTATCAAACTAGGCGGTGGAATTTAAGTTGTGATTACGATAGAAAAAAGATAAAAATTAGAGATAATTTTTGATTCATGAACACCAGGCAGACACATCTCTTTATTAATTCGTACAATTGACTATTACTGTTAGGAAATGCAAATATTTAATTTCTCGACATCTATATTAGTTAACACCATCGGCTAGGCTTTACTAATTGGTTATTAATGCGATTCTCGGGTTCATGCCTACGAATCTGTAGCTAGAAGAGAGATGATATTTTCTTATGTTAGATTAAATCACACTATTATAGAAAGCAGAATGAATAGTTTTTAATTTTTATAAAAAAAAATTTATGTGGGCCATATGTTAGGTAAAGAAAAGTCCCTAGTGGTAGAGATTTTTTGGTACATGGTATTAAGATGTTGATATATATATATATATATATAATATATATATATATTATTTATTTAATTATTAAAGAGAGAAATAAATCTGACCAATGGGGGTCGGTGGAGAAAAGTCAAATAGCTTCTAAAATTAAATGAATATTTAATGAAATTTTTATCTTCATCGCGAAATTCTAGGAGGGCAGTTATACGCATTAAAAGCGCATAGATGTCAAAATCCACGTGGCAGTTAACCATCGAATCCTCTTTGCAGCGGTGGGTCCTCCTCCGATCCCATTACACCGGAGGAGAGCGAGCTCAAGGTTTCGTCTTCGCGGCATTTACTCGAACAGTTGGTGGGCAAGGAGAGGGGAGGTGGAGGAAGAAGATGTCACCTTCTCCGTCGCAGGATGCGTTCGTCGGCGCGATCGATCAGGGAACGACGAGCACGCGCTTCATCATCTACGATCGAGAGGGGAAGGCCGTCGCTTCTCATCAAGTTGAGTTCAACCAGTTCTACCCTGAAGCCGGGTACGATTTCTTTAATCCGTTCTTCTTCGCTGTTGCTCTTCTTTTATTCCTTTTTTTTTTTGGGAGGGGAATAGATGGGTGGAGCACGATCCGCTGGAGATATTGGAGAGTGTTAGGGTTTGTATGGCGAAGGCGATCGACAAGGCTACCGCCGACGGCTTCAACGTCGACGGTGGGATCAAGGCGATTGGGATCACGAACCAGAGGGAGACTACCGTCATCTGGAGCAGGTCAACGGGGCTTCCCCTGTATAATGCCATCGTCTGGATGGACGTCCGCACCAGCCCTATCTGCAGGTTCTTCCTTCTTCCACTACTTTTCTTCTTGTCACAATATGTTTGAGGTACTGCCCGCTTTCATCCTAGAAATCTTTTAGGAGTACCCACACCCGCCTTCTTGCTATTCTAGAAGCCTTTCAGGAGTTCTATGCTCCTTCCGCCATCTCCTAACCGGGTTGCTATAGGTCATTCCCCGGTCTTCTCAGTCTCAAGCGCTACAGGCCTACCTCAAACTATATCATATTCATATATCGCATGGGTCGGTTT
Organism: Apostasia shenzhenica; assembly: GCA_002786265.1. Lineage (NCBI taxonomy): Eukaryota > Viridiplantae > Streptophyta > Magnoliopsida > Asparagales > Orchidaceae > Apostasia > Apostasia shenzhenica. Next base: position 536,530 of record KZ452102.1, on the reverse strand, counting down.
TAATCTCATAAAAAGTACCTTTAGGTGAATCTCATAGACAAGTATCAGATTTAGTTTCATATGGGACAAGTCAAGAAGAAGATGTTGGATATATATAAGAACACATGTTTATCTTGTAGACAAATTTTAAAATCATACAACCTACAGGCTAAAGAAGACAATATCTACAAAGACAGGCTGTCACGCTTACCCCTGGATGTATGGGATAAATGCACAAAACTAATGATTCAAAACCAAAAAAGATCAATTCTGATAGAGTTCTTATTCTGCTAATCTTTCAATTCTTTGATCCACCACACAAAAGTTAGTTGGTCTATCGTTTAGAATCAGAAATGATAGATGTCGACGACTTCTCGTGTAGTCCTGAAAAAACAAGTGAATCAAAAACCTAATATTAGGGTCAACTTCCCACAACAAAGATTCATATGATATGATCAAGGGTATCTTCTAAAATTGATCTTCTACTTAGATTGATGAAGACAGATGTTAGTGATCAGTTGAAATTATCAACACTCTTTTCTTGGCACCTTAGAAGCAACTAGTGAAGCAATCATCTTTAATTTCTTGATTCAACATTTTCAAACCTTTGCCTTGGATCTTGCAGGAGGTTGGAGAAGGATCTTCATGGTGGAAAAACTCATTTTGTTGAGATCTGTGGCTTGCCCATTAGCACCTACTTCAGTGCAACAAAAGTACTTTGGTTGATGGAAAATGTGGATGCTGTCAAAGAAGCCATTCAAGCTGGTGATGCCTTATTCGGTACCATTGATACCTGGCTAATCTGGAACCTCACAGGTGGTAGTGCTAACTCTGAAGGATTACATGTTACCGATTGCTCGAATGCATCACGTACTATGCTCATGAACCTCAAGACCCTTGACTGGGATCAATCGATATTAGAATTATTACGAATTCCTTTCGAAATCCTACCAAAAATAGTTAGCAATTCTGAAAATATTGGGCTTGTCGCTAATGGATGGCCCTTATCTGGAATTCCCATATCTGGATGCCTTGGAGATCAACATGCTGCAATGTTGGGTCAGCTATGCAAGAAGGGTCATGCTAAGAGCACTTATGGAACGGGCGCTTTCATTCTTCTCAACACTGGTGAGGAGATCATTCAGTCATCACATGGTCTACTGTCCACATTAGCCTACAAGCTTGGCCCCAACGCACCAACTTATTATGCATTGGAAGGCTCTATTGCCATTGCTGGTGCTGCGGTTCAGTGGCTAAGGGATGGGCTTGGTATCATTCGAAGCGCATCAGAGATCGAAGAAACAGCTGGAATGGTGGAGAATACTGGAGGGGTTTACTTCGTGCCAGCATTTAATGGATTGTTTGCACCGTGGTGGAGAGATGATGCTAGAGGTGTTTGCATTGGAATCACCAGGTTCACTAACAAGGGGCATATATGCAGAGCAGTGCTGGAGAGCATGTGCTTCCAGGTGAAGGATGTGCTTGATTCAATGCAAAAGGATGCTGGTGAGGGTGGTGAAGTGAAAAGTGATGGAGACTTTTTGCTTCGGGTTGATGGGGGTGCTACAGTGAATAATCTTCTCATGCAAATTCAGGTAAAGTTTGTTTGATTTTCAAATATTTTAGAGATACTTAATATTTTGTTTGTTTACTTACTACTACTTAAAACTTCAACATGTGGAAGTATTTTTTCCAATTGATGGTATTGGCTATGCTCTTTTCATTGATCTGCTTTCTTTTTTTCAGGAGTCTACAGGGTTTACTAAAGATCAGTGATAAAATTATGCATGCAATTTTTTAGCAAATGATTTTTGGTCCATGACATATTCAAAGATTGTTCTTTTTTGAATTGTAGCATGAGCATACTATTCAAATCATAGCCCTTGCTTTAAGACTGGCATGGAGTCTTGCTTGGGTGGGTTGGGCTCGAAGTGAATTCGTTTTAAATTTTTGAATTCATTTGAGTTGGCTACCTTATATCATGAACTCAATATGTATATATCTGTGTATAATATATATTATATATATGTGCATGCATTTATATGTATCATGATTACTCTGATCTTTTCACGCGTACTTTCTCTGAATTTACACTTTGTATATGCATATGCATATATCAGGTTGATTTCTTTCACGATTACATGTATGTTACGTCAACTCTATCAACTTTATGAGGCCTTCCTCATTATTCGTTTCTTAATATTGTTGCATTTTGTTTTCAGTATAATGAAGTATGTTTTGAATGGGGATAAAATTCAGCCTACAGCTTTAGCTCTAGTTTCTTTATCCTATTGTCCTCTTTTCAGCTGTCTTAATGCTGTCTGTATTCTTTACCTCTTTAAAGCCAACTAAATTCTTTTGTCATTTTATTTTCAATGCTCTCAATTCTCCGACATGTCAACGTTCTTCCCCTCCCCGCTCCAAACTGCCTATCCCGCATTTCCAATAAATAACATGCATCAATATCACTCTCAGGCTGATCTCCTGGGGAGCCCAGTCGTCAGACCTGCCGACATCGAGACGACGGCCCTCGGGGCAGCATATGCTGCCGGATTGGCGGTCGGTGTGTGGTCTGAAGTGCAGATCTTCTCAGGCATACATTCAGAAAATGCCACCACTTTCAGGCCCAAGCTGGATGAAAAGCAGCGTAAGAAGAGGGGTGATTCTTGGTATAAGGCTGTCTCTAGGACTTTTGATCTGGCTGATCTCTCCATTTAACTAATGCCTTCTTCCAGTCTGAAGACTTTCATTCTTATTTTAAGATCATATTTGAGATGCAGGTGTTAAAATTGCTAAGATTGTGCTTGTACTGCCATCATGCTTCCAGAGTAACTGTTTTATTGCTATTTGGATTGTTTTACTGAAATGATTGTTGTATTTCACTAGAAGTACATAAGATAGCTAGGGCTGTAAATGAATCTAGCTATACTGAGGCTCTGTTTGGCATTGCTGTGCTATATGAAAAAGTGTTGTACTATATAGCTGTATAAAAAAGTGCTGTTAAATAAAGCTGTTTTATATGTTTGGCAAACCACTGTTAAAAGCTATGATCAAAAGCAGAACTGTTTGGTTAATCTACTGTGCTGTCTAAAATATTATTACTTTTGCCTAAATTAGGCATTTAATTTAAATACTTTTTATTATATGTATTCTATGAATATATAATAATTAACCTATTCTATTAAATAATTAAATTTATATGCCATTAATTTTACAATATATATATTATATTATCTTTATAGTTTATTTGCATATTAGTTATAAATTTTTTAAATAAATAAAATTTATCTTATATATTATAAATATATTTGCTATGAGTTAAATTTTGTACTATTTTTTTCTTTACAAAAAATTTAATCAACTATATAGTATATGTAAAAAATATGAAAAATTGTATACACTAATAATAACTTTTTAAATTTTTTTTGCCAAGTTTTACTTTAAGCCGATTTTGAATTTTATAGTTTAAAATTTAGAATTTAAAATATTATTAAGGATATTTCTGTCCATAAATAATTAGAGCAAAATCACTGTTTCAAAAAGCTTTTTTTTTTCAGCTTTTCCGTACAGCTATTTTTCAGCTTTTTAAAAGCTGAAAACGGTTTAAAAGCTATTTTTACCAAACACAATTTTTAACTTTTAGCTATATGAAAAAGCACTTTTTCATACCAAAAAGCTTTACCAAACGCAGCCTGAGTTTAGTCGTATTTATGATCAAGCTTGTTTATAAACGAGTGGAGCTTTTTGCTACTATGTTCAAGCCCAGTTTGTATTAATTAATGAATGAACTCGAGCTTGATTTGATTTTGTTCACAAGCTAGCAATCAATCTCTATATCAAACTTCGCATTGAGCTAACTAGACGAGTTCATATCAAGCTCAATAATCAAATTTATTTGTGAACAATTCGTCAACTATTAATTTGAATTATCTATGAAAAGAGGGTAAAAATTAAAAAAATAAATAGTTTTTTTTTGTAGCCAATGATGTTGAATAATAATATGAAATGAACAAGGGGAATTTCATTGAATGTTGCTATAATATATTTTTTTTATGTTATTCGAAAAAATTGATTATTTGATTTGATAATATATTTAAATAATATTAAAAAAATTATAAAATTATCATTCTAAAATAATATTTAAATATCACTCAAAATTAGAATACCACTGTACTTATAATATAGGGAATTGATGTTAAATTAATTTTTTTTATTTTTTTATAGATAAAAGAATAAAAATTTAGAATTATATTATAATATTACCAATAATATTCAATGAGCCCATAAGCATCCCTCTAATTAAGCTCTAAATGAGCATATCGTAGTGAACATAAAAGTTTAAAAATAAAAAAAAGGAATTTATATCCGTCACTTCCAAAAAAAAAAAATTTTACTGGCGATATCCTTAAATTAAATATTTATAAGCAGCACATCTTATTTTAAATGTGAATTTACAGGTAGCACTCTCACACTGATTTTCATATGTCATCTATTATTTTAATCAAATTAGGATTAACACATATTACTAAGATTACATTTATTCATTTATTTAAGGGCCAAATGATATCTAACTATTTAAAACATAAATTATATTTAACTTTTAAATGAAATCTATCATTTATGTTTTTCATTTTTATTTTTTTATAAATCTCTTTTATTTTAAATTTTTTATTCATATTTAAGATCTCTATTTTTTTAATAATTTCATTATTATGAATCTTCTTAAAATAAATTAAATATAATCTTACTTACATATATGTTAACTCTAATTAAATTATAAAAATGACAAACAAAAATTAAAATGAAAATACTGCCTATATAAATATTAGACTTAAAAGGTATTTTCAATAAATATAAAAGCTAAAGAGTGTCACCTATAAAAAAGCTTCTGTATAAGTGACAAATGTTACCTTTCTACATAAAAATTACAAATTGATTCAACTTAAATTAGACTTTTTTAGATTTTATTTGCGTGAAAACCAAAATAATACTAATTTAAAAAACAACAATAATAATAATAATAAATTTTTATTATATTATAGACAAATTTTAATATAAAAAATATTATTTTATTTCACATACTCAATTATTTTCAATAAAACTATTAACTTTATTTTACATTCTATACCAAAATACTCAAAATTTGATTTTGATTCTTACACCAAACTGAGACTTAATCATATTTTCCTACACAAATATAAGTATTACATGTATACAAATACATAATAATATGTATATAGAAAAACATATAAAAATAGAGAACAGGCATCTCAAGTTTTTTTAACTGTACACAAGAACGACAAGAGAATTAAGCTCCATCCAAAATATGAAAGAAACTTTGGGTACATGACAAAAAACTAACCTATTTCAAAATTAAATACTCACCTTAAAATAATTAAAGTTACAGTTTAATTACCCTATTATTTTTCCCGATGGTAGAAAAATAGAAAAAAGAATTTATTAAGGAGACGTTTGGTTCATTATTATTTTAATATTATATAATTTAGATGTCATGACATCTAGATATCATCTTTTAACTAATAATTTTATAATCTAATAGAAGATTATTTATAGATATCATTAAACCAAACGATTACTTTCTCTAGATAACATAACATAATATATAACATTGAACCAAATCCCCCTAAACAATGTCATGTATTTAAATGAAAGTTTTAAGATCTTTTAAATGTAAATAACTAAAAATTTTATGACATGTACATAAAACTTAGGATACCTTCTATTCATGTTGAACTAAGAACTTATTCAATCCTCCTTTCATGTGCCAGGCAAAGATAGTGTGATAAAGAGAGAACAGGGAATAGATGAAAAGAGAACCACCATTTCTCTTGCATTTCTTTCTTTTTCCTTTTCTTTTTTCCCAAAATGGGAATTCAAAACAATAAGATTGGTAATTTAGTTCAATCCAACAAAAAAAAAATCAACCTCAAATCGAATAAAATTCGATTTACTCAAACCAAACATGAGTCAAAATAGATGATTTCTATTTCAGATTGAGACCAACTCAACAGCCCAATCTGATGGCAGGAAAGCAGCACAAGCATCAAAGCCTTTGGGTCACTAAACAAGCTTACATGCATCACCCAATGTAATTTATCAAGAAAATGATGAACTTAGAAAAGACATAAATTACAAGAAGTCTAATCCTAAAAGTTCTTTCACAAATGACAGCACTTTTCCTGATCTGAAACACTCTACCAAACCTTAATCTTAATGCCTAAAACCGCCATGACACAAATTTCTTACCCATATGTAGAGAGCCACTACTCTCACTTTCTCCTCTTAGGAGGCGGCTGATTATCCTCATCTTCTTCATCCTCTGCAGCATCCTCATCATCGCCATCCTCATCATCTTCATCATCATCCTCATCCCCATCATCATCATCATCCTCACTTCCTCCATCACCATTAGCCTCGAGTTCCTCGTCGTCATCATCCTCCTCATTTCCTTCCTCCCCCGAATAATCTTCCTCACCATCATCATCATCTTGGTGCCCATCTTCATCATCCTCATCCTCATCATCCTCGTCAGACTCGCCATCATCCTTGTTTTCAGGCATGGATTCACCTTCACCTTTGATCTTTGCAGAGGATGAGAAAAAAAACCTAATAAAGAGCAGCAAAGCATATGAAGATTCATTCCTTAATTGGACAAGAGCTTGGGACCTGTTGTAATGAGGCCTACCCTTTAATTATCTCACTTCCCTCGTTAGATGGATTGGTTCCAGATGGTGCAGATCCAATCTGCAACAAGAAGGGTTCATCCGAGGAATTCAGAATATAAATCTGCACATTAATGCATCAAACCATATATAAACCAGAAGATTCTAAGAGAGAGTATTTTTGAAGTGCTATTATCATACTCGTTTTAATTTTGACTTCTAATTTTTTTCATGTTTATACCTAAAGTAGATTAGTTGGTAATTTGATAACTAATAGATAGCTGTTTTATATCTAATCAAGATAAATGATTAACCAATAGCTCTTGCTTTTAGAAGGAATAACATTGATACTTGAATGATTAATTGAAAACCATGTAAGAGCTCCAGATTGACCAGGAACCCAAAAACCGAATAGTTGGATCTAGGTCAAGGTCAACCTGATCCTAATCCGACCACTTGATAGGCCTACATCTTGGCATGATACCAACAGAACCAACGCGATATAACCAGACAAATAGAAAATATAACATTTGTTGCATCAAATCACAATAACTGAATAACTGTCAGAAAATAAGTGACAAAGTTCTGCCTAATGCAAGTAACAAATCCATTTTATGACGCGAAACATAAAACCTGAAAACAAGATGCAATAAAATATTTTATGGATTGCATACATATACTAACCTATCTGCATAGAAAGAAGACTCGAAGCACAAAAAAAAAAACCAATCTATCAAAATATACATATATACATGCATGCATGTGTATATATATATATATATGTATGTGCGAGCGCCTGTGTGTCTGCATGTGCGCGCACGCGTGTGTTGAAAGAATCCAGAAACCTGATTATATGAATATAAAATTTCAAGCTTGCTATATGCATCCACAAATCCCATACATTCACAAATATTATGGCCTACACAAATAAATAAACCAAACAATTTGTGCTACAGAATAAATGCAAGAACAAGAGAAAGCTTAGTCTTTACCTAGTACATATATAAATAATCTACTACATGCACTTGGCCCCAAATAACATATAAGAACACATTTATATTGAACAGCGTGATATCATTTTTGAAATATTTTAATCCAAAAAATATATTTCTCCTGAAATTTTTACATTGAAAATTCCATTTGGAATAACTGATTGATGCAACCTCCAAAATTTATTTTGGAAATTTCAAAATAAAGATCCAACCCGGTGTATAACATCCCCTATGGAAGTATTTATCCTGCATAGTTCGTTTGAAACAAGCTCATTATGATGAAAGACTCAATTACCATGAAAATTTTTTATTTTACGAAATAATCAGTGGTACTGCCAGCTAAATCACAAGGACTCATTTTCACTGAAACCCATAAGAGACAACCTTCCAATTAGAGCTTAATAATTGACATTATCAGCAGTGGAATCCAGCTTAGGTTGAAGTACTTTTTCCCTATTCGTCGGGTGATAGCATAAGAAGATAGAGAGGTAAAGTTCTGTCAATCCTGACCCACACAACTCCCATTGAATTGATAGGGAATCAGTTACCTAATCCTAACGGTCAAAGACAGCCCTTTCATTTCATTCTTTCATGAAGAATGAATCCAATCGTGCCAAATATGATTCGAAATACCATTAATCCAGATTTATTCATAGAAAATATCTAACTTAAATAACCGGTAAGAGGAATTTAAAGAAGAAAGTGATATCCGCTCTTCAGATTAAGTTGCAAATCCAAGAACACATGCATAAAAATGTGCACATTTTGTATTTGAGATGACAATAATGTACACCTCAAATTAATATTCAAACAAGATGTAAAATTTTAATTAACCTAAAAGAAATCAAAGCATTTCAAAACAAAAACATTATTCTAATGATCTATAGAACAACAAGGAAAACCTTGCATTTCAAAAACCAATCATGCATGTATCATTTCAATATCTAAAACCCAAACAAAGTTTGCACAGCCACAATACATTTTTTTTCCTTCAAAGAATAGGAATCAAACTCCTATTAGATTATGAACTTAACAACAGTAAATCAAATACAGAATAAGCTAAGCAATGCTAACTGTGCAATCTAACAAGAATGATAAATACGATAAATAACGCATAAGGAACTGCAGAGTCAGAAGCAATACAAAGCAGAACCTATTAAAGCGCATAATCTCACCTTCTATTAAAAAAAACATTATAATTTCACCTTCCCAAACAAGATCAAACCTTTATGCAGCAGGAATCCAGATCAGGACAATAATAATCAGATATGAAAACCACAAACCGCAAGAAAGCAAAGAACGAAAAGATAAATACCAAATAAAGAAGCCAAATTAGAGACTTCATGGCCTCCGTAATCGATTCAACCAGAGCGAATTCCACCACAGACACCAAATCCCGCTGAATGGCAGCAGGATGTCCACCGCTCCCGCTCCCGCAGACGGCATCCATTTCCATTCACCAAGCGGAGTCTGGAGGAGAGAGACGAAAGAGAATGCCGCAAAGCGCTAGTCCTACGGCAGCGATCTCTTGAACAAGATCAAACTGGCCAATCGCAAACGGGATCTCGAGCGACTTCCGTGAGGGTTTTGCGAGGAATTTTATTAGGGTTTTTGGGGTATCTGGATCTCCCACCATGATCGTGGCTTTCTCTACGCCGTCCATATGATACATCGAACGGCCGCGATGAACCAATTGATCGGTTTGATCATCGCCTTCCACAATGAGATGTACGGCTGTGATGATCGAAGCTCTGATTCTTTAGAATGTTATTTTTGGATTAAAAGAAAATATCTAATCTATTATTACGCATATCTAATAAAATAAAATTTATTTTAATATTAAAATAAATAGGGTTTCTTACCGAATCGAACTTTTTTTTTAGTTTAAATTAAATCAAATTTGATCGAGAATTGATCTGAATTGAGTTGATCGAATTGGCTTTGAACAGAACTCGGTTTTCATTTAAGGAAAAAGTTACTAATTTGATTCATGATTTATAAAAATTGATCTAATTTTTATAAATTCTAAGTTGAATTATTGCTCGATAATTTCAATTAAAATCTATCCAATAAGCATATTATTTTGGCAACCCCTCAATTTTATTTACTGTTTATTTTTAAAATTTTTAAAATTTTGCTCCAATAAAAACCTAATTCAGCTGGATCAATTTAATTATAACCCAATCACATATTTAAACTTAAATTACAGCTCACATATTTTTATAGTTCGATCTTAAAGCCATGTTTGGTGCGAAACTAAAATCAAGATTAAAATAGTATTAATTTAAAAAAAATAATAATAAATTAATTTTTTTAATCATTCTATATAAATTTTAATATAAAAATATTATTTTATTTCACATATTTAATATTTTTTAATAAAAAAATCAATTTTACTTAATTTAAATATTTTGGTTTAAGATGTGAAATAAAGTTGATATTTTTATTGAAAATTATTAAGTATATGAAGTAAAATAATATTATTTTATATTACAATTTGTGTAGAATAATTTAATTTTATTATTATTATTATTGTTATTATTTTTTAAATTAGCACTATTTTGGCCTTTACGTGAAGAAGGCCTGCCCTGTTTGGCGCGAGGACCAAAACATGACCAAAATAGTACTAGTTTAAAAAATAACAATAATAATAATAAATAAATTATTTTAATTATTTTGCACAAATTTTAATATAAAAAATAATATTTTACTTCACATACTCAATAATTTTTAATAAAAATATAAACTTTACTTCACATCTTAGATCAAAATACTCGATTTGAATATTTTGGTCTAGAATGTGAAATAAAGTTGATATTTTTATTTTAAATTATTGAGTATATAAAATAAAATAATATTTTTATATTTGAATTTATGTAAAATAATTTAAAATATTTATTTATTATTATTTTTTAAATTAGTATCATTTTGGTCCTGTTTTGATCCTCGCGCCAAACAGAGATTAAAGCTAATTTTGTCCAATTTTTTATATACTATAACTTGCATCTCTTTACTTTACATATAAAAATTTTATAGATTAATAATAAATGTAATAAATCACCTTAAATTTTTCTCTGCTCATCCTTTTTAACACAATTATTTTATCATCTATTTTATTGTGGCACAATTTCTGGGAAATCAATTTTTATTTTTTAATCTTGTAGATATATATATATATATATTGTAAAATGTATATGCATAGAAGATATAGATGAATTTAGAATATTGTAACTAAATATATTTAATAAGTATACTATTATATAAAATTAAGACAAGATCAGTTAAATTTAAATGTTAATTTTAAATATAATATATTTTAATTGATTCAAAAGATGATTTTTAAGATTTGATTGAGGTTAATTTCTATTGTTTTATTTAAATTTTTGTCAAGATTAATTTAAAACTTAGCCATTTTTCAGTTTGATCGAAACTTAAATTTTAACTGACACTAATCAAAATTTTTAATTTTTCGAAAAAGTTTTTTTTTGAAATTTTAATATTTATTAAAATTTAAAATTTATGATATGTATTATGATGAAAAATAAAGTTAATATAAAAAAAAAAAAAAAATCGTTGAGACTGCAACCCAAACTCAGTTAAACCTTATTAGAATCGCTGAGTTTACGCCACTCGCTGGCACTCGACTCGCCCTGCGCCGAGAGGAATAATAGCTAACCTAGTGTCGGCCTCTCCAGTCTCCTAATTCTGGCCCAACCTGAGAAGTAGAAGATCTTCGCCATGGCTTCTCGTCTTCTCTCGCGATCTAGACAGGTGATGATGCTATCCTTTGGATGATTCTGGGGGCACTGTGGGATCGGAGCAGTCGTCGTTTTCTTTTACTTTTCTTTTCTTTTTTTCCCTTTTGCATTTCGTGAAAAAAGTAGTGTAACTATTGTTAAAGTCATTGATGGGTATTTTTGATGACTGCAAATTTGGGTTATTCATCCCCGATCGATTGTGCAGTGAGCTTCTTCACGGTGTTGATTTTATCCTTCATAGATTCTTAAGGCTAGGACTCATTTTGAAAGTCAGTTAAGGCCAATGCGTTTCTTACTGTCGGTGAAACAATAAGAAAGAAGGGAAATAATTTTATGAAAAAATGACAGTTTTGATAATCAAACCTCAATTAAACCTCTCAATTGAACCCAACTAAAGAACCAGCCTTAAAGTTTCAGAAAAAATTTTTTGAAAAATGCTCCAGCCTTAATCTGGACATCTAACAAACAAAGTTTAGTAGATGATATTGTTATGATCCAATTGTAAGGTTTGGGACTTGAGTCCCCCATTGGAAGTTTGGGATTCTAATACGGGGTTTTATGGACTTTGGGCTCTCCACCCCCATGAGCTAGCTTTTGGGTTTGCTTCTAATGTTCGTGTCAATTGGTATCAGAGCTACCCACCATCTCTCTAAGTTGCAATCGAGCGGCACCAGTGGTGATGACAATATTGCAATGTTTGCCTCAGGATGCTAAGAACTAGGGTAAATCTAGCCAACATGAGCACTACAGAGTGTGGTGGATTGTTATGATCTAATTGCAGATTACGTGACTTGAATTTTACATTGGAAGTATGAGATTCTAATGTAGGTTTTATATGGACTTTGGCCACTCCACCTCCCATGAGCTAGCTTTTGGGTTTGGTTCTCCCAATGCTTGTATCAATTGGTATTAAATCTTCGACTACGTCTCCAAGTTGCAATCAAACGACGCCGATCGATTGTGCATTGTTTGTCTGGGGATGATAAGAGCTAGTGCAAAGTCAGCCAGTGTGGGCACAGGGATTGCGGAGCGTGGTGGATTGTTCTGATCTAATTATAAAATATGATACTTAATTTTTCAAAACATAAGACATTGACATGACATGACACATCAAATGTAATAATAATAAAGTTAACGATTCATATCTAAGAAAATACATAAAATATAGAACAAAATTAATTTTTTGAGTATAAATAACTTGTAAATACCAGAGAAGTCGCATTGAACTAAGATAACTTAAGAAAAGACGTTGTCGACATTGACGAGGTTGAGATGCAGATCTAGGATTCTCTCTACAAAGTGATTGCAAGAATAAGAGAAAATACAGCTTGCTTGCCAAGACAACTGCCGCAAGCACAACAATAATTGAGGAGGAGAGAAGGAAAGAGGTGGAGCTAAAGTTTTAAATTTTTTGCGATTCGTTCATTTTTGTGAGGCTTGATGGCAATGAGGGAGGAAAAAATTGGATTTAACTTAGCTAGCTTAGGATTTTATCTTATATTAAGTAAAATTTAATAATAATAATTAGAGAAATATGTTTAGTTTTATTAGATATAATTTAATAATAAAAAAAAATTAAATATTTATTAAAAGAACAAAAATGGTACAAGTGTTCATATGGTTTAGTAAATGTTTAGCATTAATAAAAAAATATAATGTTAATAAATAAATTTAACGTTAATATTAAATATATCAATTTGTATGTTATAGGTGTTCCAAAAGTGTCTTGGAAGCTCTCAGAAGTGTCCTAAAAATTCTTATAAGTGTCCTGTACTCAAAAATGTTTTACATCTCAAAAGTATTTTGGAAGTGTCTCAGAAGTGTTCATAATTATTCCAAAGTGTCTATAATTGTTCTAAAGTGTCCTTTTTTATATATTATTTTATTAGGGCCCTACACGTGGTGCGTTCGATGCTGCGTCCTTCATGTCTATGGCCCAAAATGTGTCCTACACGAACACGACATGGTTTTAGAAGTGTCTGTGTTTCATAACACCTTCATGAGCTAGCTTTTGGGTTGTGGTTGTCCTAAAATTCATATCATATTTTTTGGTGATTGATGGTTATCGTTTATGTTTTAGCTAAAAGGGAAAACATGTTTGTTGTTTTGGATGCTTTTTGGTGCTGAATTCCATCTTGATAAGAAATCCGGGTTAAATAGATAAGACTTTACAGGTAAATCAGAAGTTTTAATTTCTATTTTACATTGAACTATGGAACCTTACTATGTTATTGGAATTTTTTTTTAAATGCTCAGCGTGTTATAGATATGTTGCATTTGTCTCATACTTCTGTGCGCATGTGTGTTGGGGGTGGGGGGGGGGGGGGGTATGTGAGGTTATAAAAAGTAGATGTACTGCTGAATGGAATCTAGATTGAGTGGAGTGAAGTATTTGGTTGATGTGCATCCAGCATGCTCTATGACCTATCTATGTTGATGCCAAATTAACGTTTGGCATGTCTATTTATATATATTTTTATTTGTGCCAATCCATTACCCAGAGAAAATGTATTAGGTGTATTCTGATCTTCAAGAAAATGTATTAGGCATACTAGAATTGGAAATGCTGATTTTCGTGTGAGTGCAGGGCATTGATAGAGAAAGGATGAATAGATTTAATATGTTTCTCAACTCTAGCAGATTAGTAATGATTCAGAAAAATGTATTTTTCTTTCAGAAATATGAGATTAGTAATGATTGAGAAGAAAGATAGCAGAAGGAAATAGAAGAAGATGAGACTGTTTGAGATGACATAAAAACCAAAATAAAAGGACCTTTAACTGAGGGAAATTTGGCAAACAGTTGAATCTCACTGATGCCAACAAGTGCTGTCGAAGATGATTGGTACATTTGGAAGAGCTTGCTTGAACTGCTGCTTGTATTGTGGGAGTGGATAAATGAAATCCAAATCTTTGCATTATATAGAGGTGCTTTGCCTGTCGAATATCCTCAGGAATTACAGCTTTAATCAATCCATTGCTTCCATCAAATGATTCTTTGGAATGTTCCATTTGATGCCTATACTTTTGTAATGTTATGTTTCTGTCTCACATTTTGTGATGTTAAGAGTGGACAAATTGAATTCAAATATGTGGTTTATAAAAGTGCAATTTTTTATGAATATCCTCTCCAGATGTTGTTATACACTTAGAGCTAAATGAGAATTTATTAATTAATAGAATGCAATAGAAATAAAAGATTCATGTAGCCGACTTCACTTAGTGGGATAAAAGTTTGATTGTTATTGTTGCCCTCACCGGTCTGTTTTTATGAATTCTTTACTTCCTTGCATCAAATGATTTTAATGGTTGTTCCTTTTTTAATGTCTTTACTTCTGTGATAACATGTTTCTATCTCACAAATTGTTTGTTTCAATTTGGATTTTTTTTTCCTTTTGTTAATATTGCAACATATTTTGCATAGTGTGCTTGATCATTTTCTACTAGTAGCTACTATGGAAATTCATCCCCTTAGTTTGTAAATTTGTCATCATTTTATGTTTCTTTCCCAGTTAAGTATTGTTCCTGTTGTTGTGCAACATGAGCGTTTAGTACCATTTCGTTTATTTGCAAAGGAAGCTGCTCCACCTGCTATGCCTACACTTAAAGGGGATGGTACGTATATTTTTATTGTTGTGTTGAAGAATTTAGCAAAGTTCATTGCTGAAGGTTGTAGTTGTATAATTAAGATACATGATAGAAGCTTACACTTATGCTATAATTCGATCCTTGTTTTTGATTCATTTTGTTCATGTAGCATATCATTAAGCATAATTTGATTAGACTTGGAACATCATATAAGTAGTGACATTTGTTCTGTGAGCATGGAGGCATTTTAGCTATCAGTAGGTCATATAGCATAGTCAAGAAACTACGTCAATAGGTCATGCAGCATGCTATATTCTTTTATTTGAAGTATCTTTATACTTTGACGATGTGATTTGAACATACTAAGGTACATATGCAACTCGAATTTGCATAATTTATAATTACCCTTGCCCATTTACATCATGTGTCCTAATTGATTCCTATTTTCATGAATTTTTTCCTTTCTTCCTTGGGTTGATTTGTCTTCACATTGTCTAAACTTTATTTAATTTATTTAATGTACTTTGTACCTGATATAAAGTTCTATTTTTTCCTTAATGATATATTGACTATTACCCACTTCTTAAAAGGCAATTTTGTATTGCTGTTATGTTGTATAAGGCTCTGTCTTTTCGGTCATCTCCATTTGTCCATCCTATCTCTAAATTCATGCATCATAGACAGACTATGGTGCTTTTGATCTTTCAGCTCTTCAATTGTCATACTATATGTTTAATCAATCTTGTTTTACTATGTAATCAGTCATTATTATCATGGCTCATTGTGTATGTTTACTTGTGTTATTTTCTCTAAACGTGATTCTTTTACCAATATGGATTGTAGTTTAAATTTTGATGGTCAAATATAGTCAAATTCTTTTCCTGTTTTCTAATTGCGATTCTTTTACCAATATGAACTGTAGTTTAACTCAACCATATCAACATCTTTTTATGGCATGTAAAATGATGTATCACTCCTTCATTATAGCCAAATTTTCTTAATTCTATGATTAGCACCTTCCTCTATGCTCCCATTACTGCGGATGGTAGGCCTAAGATATTTGAAGTTCTTACGTGATTGGGATTTTATCCTATTTTGTCTTGCAGCATTGTCACATCTTTCCTCTAGATCTCAAAATCTACAATGTAAATACTTGGATTCCTTTGCTTCTAACTCTTTCAAGATTCGAACTTCTAATTAATTGTCACAAGTCCCATCAATTAATACTATATTTTGATCTTATTTAGCCTCTTTCACTTCAAAGCTTGAATTTCTCAAGTATAATTGACATTTCTTTCCTTTTCAGAGTATTCAAGTCTCGGAAACCATTTTAATGTTCTTTATTGAAGTGCTTGCCAAAGTGTATTCTTCATCTCTCCCCAGATATCGTCTTCTACCAATATGTTGTTATTTTTATCCTTGACATGTATCATATAATCATATCTCAAATCTTCCTTATGATTGATTGACCTGATCTATATAAATCCGTTTCTGTCTATAGTTCTCAAATTGTTGTGCATTCTTCTAAAGATTTAGTTATGGCTTCTCTTTCAAATTTCTTAACCTCCTGACTCTTTTATAGTTTTCTTAAGCTTCACTATCTTGACACTTTGGTAGCTTCTTGAATTATTCCCTTTTTCCTTAATTATTATTGAACATCTTCATTCACCAAGTTTCTTTCTCACAAAGTCCTTTGCCTTTCAATTCTCTAATAATATCCCTTGCAACTCTTTTAATGTCATTGGCCTTCTTAGTCTACATGACCTTTGCTCCATCCTCAAGTTCTCTATCTTTGAATTTTGACATCTAGTATCACTAATCCGTGTTTAGTGATTAGAGAGCTTCTCCTGGGATAACCTTGCAATTCTTGCACTTGCCTCTATCCACTCATCTTGTAAGAACTTAGTCTATTTAATTATTATTTATCCAGATCGATTTTTTCTTTTTTGAAAGCAAGTGTTTGCCATGTTAGGTCATAAGACAAAACGAACTCCAAAAAGACTTCTCCTTGTTCATTCTGGTTCCAAATCAATTCCTGTGTATGCCAATTTAGATTCACTAATAAAAATTTTCTCCTCATTAGATATCCCTTGCATAAGTTCATCCATTTCATCTCAACTTTATTACTTTTTGTTAAATTCACATATGGGCTCATAAGCAGTAATTACATTAATAATTTCTGCAATAAGAACGAATTTTCTCATTAAAAAAAATCAAGAATTAACTTTACCAAAATAATTGTCACTCACTCTTAATCTGCACTACATCATCCTTAAAGATTTTATCTGTTAAGTTTCAAAACAAAAGGTTTTAGAAAGATCTTATCAACAATGATACCTGTTTCATTTCTATTCTTTTCCATGCCTGTACACAACTTATATATGGAATTTTCAATCTTTCTAAACTTCTTAGCATCTTATTTTGTTCTCGAAGACAAACCATATTTAATCTCTTTCTGCACATAATATCCTCCAACTCCATATTTTCTATTAAAGAATCAATATTTTAATTTACGAACCTAATTTTCTTTTCTGTGTAATTTCTTATTCACACCCTTCCATTAAAGTGCAAAAACCCTCGCCTATTTAGCACCACGTCTGGCCCTTGATATGACATGTTGCTTGCGGGGATGACCTGATCACTTTTGTTCGTCGTCTAAAACTATACCTAAGCATCAGTTAGTGTCACAACACCCAACAATTATTTTGTTTTACACTTCCTTTCAACCTACCATCCTGAACTGGGATTGGCTATGCAAAAATATGCGATAAAGTTCATCATATGCGGAGTTAATTAGGTTGAAATGGCTTTGCAAATTGTTTTTCTTTTCAATTCATTGTTGTATGAAAATACTTGCATATGTGAATGAATTGGTTCTATTTTTGCTTTTTCAAGAAGTTCGTCCATAATATGCTACTTAATATTGAGTGATACAAGAATGATGCTGGCAGGAATTACGAAATAGTTAAACTATGCTCGTGGGCTTTGAAGTATACCTTGCAGTCTATTGGATACACTTTCATATTTTAATCATACCTATATGTTTCCTCTTTTGAAACCTAATATGTTGGTTACGAAGCTTTAAAAAAACTGGTTCTTATTGTAGTTTTCTGATTCAAGCATTTCATTATTAGGGAAGGAATTGTTTTGCGCAATAGGCTATTGCTACTCAAACTAAATATGTTTAAATGGATGCAAGTTACTTTTGTCCCACTACCCAAAATCACAGTCTATGGAAGCAATTTTATGCACTTAAATAACAAAACCTCCCTTACTTCCTACCATTGCCAACCACTTGTTGTAGCGTGCCGCCACTTGCTTACTACCACGTATCCGTTAGCACCACACCCTCCATTGCAGGCCACTGCTCCTTTTTATTGCCACTTCAAGATGCTATTGATCTGCAGAAGTGCTGTCATTTCTGTGTCCTTAGTTGGTCAAATTAACCACTTACAAGAGAACCAGCACACTATTGGCAAATAGGATTTGATTGGATTATGGCTGCAAAGCTAGAGGATTATTGTATGCTTTGTGCCATACAACGTTTGTTTGTACTCCAGATCACTATACTTTTGTAAATGTGAATTCTTATGTTCGTTACATTATCCTAGGAAGTCCAATGCCTACTTTTAGCTAATTTCCTCTTGCTTAAAATAGCAAGTTTCCACTATTAAACTTTAGTCCTATCTTCACAGCTTAAAGAATAAATTATATTTTGTTAACTGCTTGTCTTTAAACATTTGATTCACTTGTTGTGGCTTTATATTATACCGACAGAGATGTTGAAGAATATCTTTTACGAGGTGAAAAACAAATTTGAGGTTGCCCTTGGGATACTTAAAAAGGAGAAGATTACAATTGATCCTGATGACCCTGCTGCAGTATCACAGTATGCAAAAGTTGTGAAGACTATAAGAGACAAGTGCGTAAGATTCATTGAACTACTAGCTACTTTATATTGCACTTGTTTTTCTTGTGTGTTTCTTGTATGATTGGATAAGTTACTTTTGCCTACTACATATTGTGTATCTTGTCATAACTTTTGAAAATTTTTAGTATATAATTTGCCTATTTATGCTTGCACCACTATTTTGTGTTCAATTCAAGGTTATAATGCTTGTCATATCAAATCATGTCCAACATTGATTGCATAATAGCTACCATGCTTTTTACAAATATATTAAGGTCAGCAGAATTGCTTTTACCTTGTTTTTTCCTGATTGATAATGGAATTTACTCTCTTTTTTAGAGTATAAATAAATTCAAAAATACTAGATGTAATGCGGCACATTTTCTGCATCCATACTTTATCAGAACCTTGCTGGATAAATAGGACTGTTTGCTCTGTTGGTTACTCTCTCTTGCTTCACCAGTATTCGATACTGGGTCATTCATAGCATTACTATACCTTCCTTATTCATTGCGGGTTGGTTATTCGTCAGTACGGGTTTAGCTTACGATATTTTTGGAAGTCCTCGCCCAAATGAGTATTTTACAGAGAACCGACAGGGGATTCCATTAATAACTGGCCGTTTTGATTCTTTGGAACAACTTGATGAATTTAGTAAATCCTTTTAGGAGGTTCCCAATGACCATAGATCGAACTTATCCAATTTTTACAGTACGATGGTTGGCTGTTCACGGACTGGCTGTACCTACTGTTTCTTTTTTAGGTTCAATATCAGCAATGCAGTTCATCCAACGATAAACCTAATTTTAATTATGGAGCTATGACACAATCAAACCCGAATGAACAAAATGTTGAATTGAATCGTACTAGTCTATACTGGGGTTTATTACTCATTTTTGTACTTGCTGTTTTATTTTCCAATTATTTCTTCAATTAAAATTTAAGATTAAAGACTAGTTAGGTAATAGGAATTTTCTTATCCCATTCGGAAGGATACTATCCTCATAATTATCCGTGACTGTTTTTGTCTCTAGCATGACCGCTTGATGAAAAGGAAAGGGGGAAATGGCCGATGCATTTACTTGTTTTGTTGTAATTAAGCCTAAAAATATTTGGTCACATAGTTGCTTTTTCAGGTTGATATGAAATTGCTAAATTTTTTTTCTTGCTAGTCTATATTCTGATCTTAAAATCATTTTGATCCTGTTACTTGGATTTACTTTCTAGCAGTGTTCTTTGTGTTACAAATCTATATTATCATTTGTCTATCCATCTTCCTCTTTTACTCTCTATTTGAAAGTCTAATGTTATCATTGCAATATTTTTTGATGTTGCATGCTGGATTAGTTTTTGACTTCATGATTTGTTTTCTTTTTTTCTGGAACTTTCTCTGTCTATTGATTATAGTGCTCTATTCCTTTGTCACATCTTTGATGCAGGGCTGATTTATTTTCGGAATCTCAGCGAATTAAGTATACTATCGAACAAAGGACTCGAGACATACCTGATGCTAGAACATATTTGTTGGCACTGCAAGACATACGTGCTAAGTATGTATATTACTTCTCATTAGTCTAACCATGATTATTGCTTTCTATATAATGCCTAAAGCTTTACACTTACGCTTTTATTGGATGAGCTAGGATGCTTCTATTTGATTGTTGTCCAAAGTTGATTGATTATTTAGATGGTGAAGAAGAACAAGCAGCATGACCCTTAGTTTTATTCTGGAAACTGTTCTACTATCAAGTCTTTTGACTAGATAATCAATTGTGCATTCACTTTTTTAAGTTAGTTTGTAATACTTTTTCCAGTATAATTTTTATTGTATTTTGTCTTAGATTTCTAGTCCTTTGTGTTGCTATATTGCAGCCTTTTTTAGCTTTCTTTTGGTGAAGAATAATTTTTTAGTCATGAAAGAGAAATTGTGTTGATCGTATGATACGAAATAAAGTTATTTTAATATTATCTAGTATGAAATTAATTAATTTTTTAAACATATATGTTTATGATGTAAATATTATTATTTTTAATATTAAGATTTGTGTTTGATGTGAGATAATTATATAATAATAGTTCGGCCTTCAACCAAACAAGATCGCACCTGTCTGTGGTTAAAGGTCTTGTGTTTTCCATCTAATTATTTAATGTGCAATGATTATTTTTGTATATTTTTGCATAAAGCAAACAAAGAGTTTCTTATTTTGGAAGTCACATAATTTTTACAAGTAAATTTGTCTGAAAAAGTTTCTCAAAGTTTATTATATCAGCTTTAGTGAAGCTAACTTAAGTTTAAAAATTTTTTGTACTAAATAAATGAGTTCTTGTAAAAAAATGATTGCTATTATTAGTCAAGCTTGATTCTAAAATAGTCTTCAAACTGTAGAAATACCCGAAGAACTGAAAAACAATCTGAAATCAAACTGAATCTAGCAATTTGGTTCGGTTCTAGTTAAAAAATTTCAAAACTAAATGGTTCGAGTATCGATTCTAGCACTTAAGTAAACCAGAACCGACCCAAAGAACCAGTTTTATGGTTATTAAGCCCTTTAATTGTGACCAGCTCGCTTAATTTGTCTACCATTGGTTCAGTTCATGCTTGATCACAATCTCATAGATGCTTACAGTGAGTGGTTATGACGTTGAACACTTATTATATTATTAATGTTGCTGTCGTATGATATTTTTAAGGACATATCTTGAATGATTAATGTTTCTTTTACATGAATGGTAAATGCTGTTGTTATTGCATGAATGGTTAATATTGCTGTTATATTGTTATATGATACATTTTGTTAATGGATATCTTTAGTTTTTAGAATATTACTTTCATTGTAACAGCAGGGTCAATGGGCATGAGAAGTGATAATTCAATGTAGCTGGATTTTATCGGACCCAAACTAGATCCAAACTGAATTTGCTGTTTGGGTCCAATTCGGGTTCAAGGGAACTTGATTTTGTTCCGGTTCTTGAAATTATGGTGCCCTTGTTGGTTCAAGCCCAAGTTTTACATAGAGCTGAGTTAAATCAAACCAAGTTGCACTCATATCTACATACATTAAATGCTACCAGGCCTTTGAAAATAGTAACATTGTTCCTGATTATTCTTTTGTTATGTTTTGTCCATGTTTAGCATAATAGTTTTTTTTACTTATTACCAAAAATGAAGAATGCCAAGATGGTTACTGTTTCCTTAGTTGTGGCACATTTCCATTATTTTGAATCTTCACATAAAACTTTATTTTTAGGAGTGGTCTCACCGATGATGACCTGGGTTCTGAGGCGATGATGATGGAAGCTCTGGAGAAGGTTGAGAAGGAGATTAAGAAGCCACTTCTGAGGTCTGACAAGAAAAACATGGCTCTTCTCCAAGCTGAGTTTGACAAAATGAACAAAAAGTAAGTGTGCATCAATTCCACAGTGTACTATGGCACATCCCGTCTTTCTTTTTTATTCCTTTGTAGATACTTAAGGTTTACTCATCATTTGTACGCTGGTAATCTTGAACCGACGTTGCTAGGACTCCTTGACTAATTGAAGAGTCAATCTCTTTAACCAGGCTCTTTGAAGAAAGCTTTTATATAGATAACTAATAGCAAGTATTACTGTACTGGAATAAGTTCTTCACTGCATTGAAGTTTGCATGAATAAAGCATAATGATGTTTTACTTTTATGGCTTTACACGCCAATAACGTCTGCTGGATAATTTGTAAATGTTGAATTGTTATTTGCCCGTTTTTGCTTCTGTGCATTCTTCTGTTGCTACTAATTTAAACTTGTATGACGTAAAAAGGGGAACTTTATTTTTTTATTAAAAAAATTGTCCCAGGCTTGGGATTAGGAAGGAGGATCTTCCCAAATACGAAGAGGAACTGGATCTCAAGCTTGCCAAAGAGGAGCTGCAACAAATAAAGAATGATGCAGTAGAGGCAATGGAAACCCAGTTAAAGAGGTGTGTATTAGTGAGATGATGTTATTACGAAGGATGTTTTTCTGCTTTGAATATGAATTATCAATAGTATAAATTTTAAATGTTCTGGCCATGGTTTCTTCATCCAGGTGTATCTATTTAGCTACGTTCTGTCAGTTCTCTCAGCAGGATAGCTCTCTTTAGTGGCAAATTAGGCCTTAATTTATTGACATATTCTATATCAATCTTTGTGTTTTAAGTGTTCGAAGATAAGTTTTCTGGATTTTTGTATCCTCGTTATAGCTGTTGTATAATAGTGGAGTCATGTGTCGACTGTTTTGTACTTTTTATCTAGCTGATAGTGCCTTTCCTAAAATTCTAACGGCTTAAAATGAAAATTTACAGTTTTAGAAATGGAGGGATAAACAATATTGAGATTTGATAGATTTTAATACCTTCTATTTGTTATGTAGGAATGGGGATATAGGGTGATATTATCGCTAGTTATATCAAAACTGGTGATTAATGGACTTGTGTGGCTGTTATGATAAAAGAATATAATGGGACTGAGAAAATCATCAAAACAATAAGAGTAGTTTTTGAATACATCTGAATGCTGGAAATTTAAGCGAATTGGTTATGCTGTGGAAATGGGATCGTTGAGATAGATTTTATAGAGAGCATAGACATCTAGATAATATAGACATCTCCCACTAAGTTGATTGTTGTTATGGAAATGGGACCGTTGAGATGGATTGTAGTAACATTAGACATAGTAGATTGAGAAATACTTATGCTAAAAAGTATCTATGATAATATATCTATTGAAGATATATTAAGTAGATTTAGTAATTTGAGTATGCGCATCAAAGAGTTGAACATTCATCATCAAATATAGAGAATATTTTGTGAAACTTGGGTTTTGGATGAATATTTAATTGTTAAGTGAAAACGTCTCTTGGTGAACGATTGTTGCGCACGTTTGGCATGCATGTGTGCGTCTAGAAAAGATGTGTGTAACAGAAAAAACTGTGAAATACACAGATGCAGTGATAAATAAATTAGAGAAAGTGTGCAATACATGTTTCTTATTAGAAATGAATCTAGCTAGCATACTAATGTAATATTACACATATCGCATGCAATAATTCACTTTTGCCACTCAGGCCATGGACTAAAGAACCATTTTGTCCAATGATAAACAGAACACTTATAATAATTTTGTGAACCTCAAAATCTATTAAGAAATTACTACTCGATTTTCTAAAAGAACATTCTGAACTTATTTTAAATATTAAAATATTTGCTTTGCGGAATTTAAAATTACTCGTAATAGAAAAAGTATTGCATTTATTTGGGATGATTTATTATTTTAATTTACTGATCTCAAATTCGTATGTTATTCATATTATGTTCATCATCAGTTTTAGTGTCAGAACATATTCTTTTTCTCTTGCATCAGATCAGGAACTAGTGTAACTTTTTTTTTGTCCAATGTGAAATACTTTACTAAAACATTTGCATGTATGATGTTATTACGAAGTTTGTAATCATGATAAATTTGTTCTTTCATGGCTATGCCTCTTGATTTATCATGTCTGGACCATTTAGATATGCCATCCTTGCACAATATGAGGCTCTTCGGATTAATAACTACATAATTGTTGGTATTCATTAGAAGCATAAAAAGAAAGAAAAAGAAACCTACAAGCCCCTTTAAACTATAGTTGGAAGCAATATTATTTATCTTCTTTTGTGCACCCTATGATTCTTATTGATAACTGCATACTTGTAATGAATATTTTACCTTTTGAGGTTTTCAGGGAGGAATTCAAGAATGAGAAGATGCCTGATGTTAGATCGTTAGATATAAGAAACTTCCTCTGAACATCTTTTGTTATGTTAGAAGATGCCTCCCTTTGCTGCATACATCAGGCAGTGCTCTCTTTCTCTCTCTCTCTCTCGCTCTCTCTCTCTCTCTTTTCATGAATTTCTGATAATAATGTGTGAAAAAGATTGACACATTTTTCTAGTACAATATTTGGGCTAACATAGAAACTAAGTCAGATTCTATTCCAGTTCTTTCAACTCTGTTTTATTTGTGTGAACAGTTTTACTCATTTATTGTCTGCATTTGAGTTTTTAACTATGAATTTCAGCTTTTTGCCTTATAATAGTCAGCCTCTTTTCTTTTGGACAAATTTGAAGTCAGTTTAGGATGGGAAGGCTAAGCTTCAACTCTTTTGTAAACCAATGTTTGTAAAATCTGGATGAAGAATCTGCCTACTGTTTGTAAAACTAGACTGGATGAAGATCAAATTGCATGACTCAATTCAGTTAAAAATTTATTTGATTTTGAGTTGATTTTCGAGTTAAAAGTTGAATCTTTTTTTATCAAACTTTAATCTCCAGTTTGAGCAATCAGTCTATTAATATAGTATTGTCAATTAATGTACTTATATCTCAAGATATGTGTTGATATATTGAATGGATTAGATTACGAGTTGAATAAGTTATATTACGTATGTTACAATAAAAGTAGGTTGAATCAATTCGAGTAAAAAGCGAGTTTCGAGTTTATAACAGTCCCCTTTTTCCAAGGTAAAAAGGAACAATTCCAATCCATAGAATTAGCAAAATCATTGATGGTAGAAAAATGAAATGCCTCATTATTATTTTATCAAAAGTTGGTAACTAAATGATAAAAAAAGTTTGTAATTAAATGTATTTTTAATGCAAATTTGGCTAATTAAAGGTTCAAAATATATGTTTGCCTCATGAGCCCTTGAAATTTTTTAATTTCATGTGCACCTCCAAAATCTTATCAAATTAAGTCTAATCCCCCTTTTAAGGGCAAATTTCTTCTGTTTTAGCCTCTGTTTGATTGGCTAAAATCACTTTTAAAAAATTAAAATAAAATAAATTTTATTTTTTATTCTTAATATATAAATTTTAATATAATAAATTTACTTTCTCATTCTATATATTTTTTGATGCATAATTAAAATCTTTATATTAGTTCACGCAAGTCATGCTTCTAAAAACAAGTGGCTCGCCAGATTAAGGTTAGTTGATTTCACAATTTAACTAAATTTAACCCAATTTGAATCCAATTCTTGCCGGTTCTCTGCAACCATGGTTCTTAACTTAGATTGAAATCTGTCAATTCAGTTTAGTTTTTAAAACTTTGGTTGTGGTCAAATCAAAATATTCATTTTCACATTATAATAATGCAGATGTGCATATTTATTCATCAAAAATCACGTTTTTTTTTTGATAATATACATCAAAAACCACTTAAAAACACACTAGGAAGTAGAGTTGTACATGAACCGAGCTGAGCTACATAATAGTTTGTTTAAGTTCATGTTAATTACTAAAAGCCGAGCTCGAGCTTGTTCGAGCTTAATTCACAAACATAAAAGACATTTGGCTTGATTCATATAAATTGTGAACAAACTCACTAATATGTTCATAAACGAGCTCATATATAAAATATATAAACAAACTCTTATATAATAAGAATATTAATATGTTCATGAACATATTATCATGACTCACAAATTTTTTTCGTAGTAGGAAATAAGATATACTAAAATACCTAAAAAAAAACCTTTAAAACAAGTTCATAAACTTCATATGAATAGTTCAAGAACATTAACGAATCAAGATTTTAATAAGTTTAAACATGTCTATTTACTAATCAAGCTTTTAAAATTATATCAAACTTGTTTGTAAATATCAACAAACCGAACATAAACAAGCTCCTTATTAAATCGAATATCAAAGCTGTTCATTCATCAAACGCTCGGTTTATTTACAACCCTATCAAGAGGTAAAAATATGTAGTTGGCACATCTTTGAGGATGAGTTAAATGGGTGACACAGTGCTTTAGGTTATATGTAGAACTGTTTATTCTTTTTTCTAATTCAGTTAAAAGGCATTTATTATAGAAGGAAGAGCCCATACTCTATTAACACTGTTTTTTTTTTTTTGTTATATTAGTCTATTAACACTGTTCTAAACTGTACAAAATGTGCTGTACATCAAATACTTAACTATTGATACATAAATTAACATTAAAGTAAATTTACACGTACCACACCAAGCACATGCAGCTCCAGGGACTGATTCACCACTCATCATCTGCATGTGAACATGGAAGCAACAATCAAAGAAACATCATAGTTCATTAAGGGGCTGCTTGACTTACATATATATAATCTTGGAGTCTTCAAGCAAATTTGAAATATTAACTTAATCAAATCACACTGTGATATTTTTGAGGGATTTAGACGTGTCAACCTCAAATTGTCAAGAAGAGTGAGCGCTTTAAATACCTTGGATCAATTATACAAAATGATGGCGAAATAGATAATGACGTTATTAGCAGGATTCAAGCAGGATGGGTAAAATGGAGAAATGCTTCTGGCGTGTTGTGCGATAGAAAAATCTTATCCAAAATCAAGGGCAAATTTTATAAAACTATAGTAAGACCAGCGATGATATATGGTGCTGAATGCTGGCCTGCAAAGAGAAAACATACAAATAAAATAAATGTTGCAGAAATAAGGATGCTAAGGTGGATGTGTGGATATACACGAAAGAATATAATGAGAAATGAGTATATCCGAAAGAAAATTGGTGTTGCACCAATTGAGAATAAACTTAGAGAAAGTCGACTTAGATGGTTTGGACATCTAAATCGTAGGCCGATTGAAGCTCCAGTTAGAAAAATTGAGTTATTGGATTTTGCCCATGTACAAAAAGAAAAAGGGAGACTAAAGAAGACATGGCAAGAGACTATAAGCAGTGATCTTAGTTACTTAAATTTAGATAAGAATTTGGTAACTGATAGAGCGCAATGAAAACAAAGAATTCATGTAGCCGACCCCACCTAGTGGGATTAAGGCTTGGTTGTTGTTGTTGTTGTTGTTGTTAGACGTGTCAGCCTCAAAATTGTGTTCGACGAACAATTACAATTCATCCCCAAACAAGAAATGAAAAAATATAATTAATATGTTTTTCAAAGGGCGATGGATTAACAGTTCACCTCGAAACAAGGGATGAAAAAATGTAATGCTTCAAAAGATGATCGATATAAACTTTGGGATGAAGTGTAATTATTTATCGAAATTGAGGGTGACGGATGTAAATATTCATAATTGAATCTTTAAAGGTTAACGAGTAGTAAGGGCAATTCTTTAGTGCAACGTCACTAAATTTACAATTGTTTTTGTATGCTTTAATGAACTAAATTGTAAAATGCGATTGCCGACTATTTTCATGGCATTTCACGAATGAGTTCATAAAAGGATGTTAAAGCAACTTCTTAGATTTAAATACGAGATATAAATGCCACATAAGCTATTACGTTCAAGCTTGTCTTGCACTGTAAGTATATAATAGAATAAACAAATATGCATAAAAAAATTTGTACCTTGATCTTTTGCTCTGATCCAAAGTTCTCAGTGCTTTCCCTTCTAGATACAACTGTTCTTTTTAGAGAATTGGCTGCTGCGAAGGTATGAATGCTTGATAGCAGCACTAAAGCTAATCATAGATACAATCAACATCGAAGGTTTTGAAGAAAGATCCAAGTCAACATGAAAGAAAGAATAATATGCTTGGTGAGGTTGTTTGCCGAATATCGATCTCTCTTTTATGCATTGCTCTCAAGAACTCCTCTGAGCTTAGACTTCCGTCATGGTTTGTATCAAAAACATGAAAAACAATATCAATCACATTGTCGCTTAGATTTACCCCGCAAACCTGCCATTGCAAGAGAGGCGAGTTGAGAAGTGAGAACAACGTTTGTGGATCAATTCCTACGACTATATTGAGATATAAACTATCAATTAAGTCAACATCTATTTATGTTCCATAAAAAAAAAATCTATTTATTATTATTTGAATCTTTGATATCAGTTCAAAATCACAAAAGATTTGTTGTGATTTCAAATCCCACATCTATAAAATATAAAAGAGATGCTGGATGTATATATGTTAACATGCCTATAATTCCATTAATGCATCATAAAACCATGCATCCTATGGGCTAAAGCATATCTTCAGAGATGGGTTGCTACACTGATACCAAAGCTACTCTGTATAACCTCTTGGGTGAAGAGGGCAAACCTTAGTCAGGATATTGAATCCTAAAAGAAGAATATATGTGATAATCCTCAAAAAAAATCTTACAGTGGCAAAGCACAAGGGAGATACTAAGTATACATGTTAACATGCCTATGATCCTATGCAACCCATGGGACAATGCAGATAATATCTGCGAAAGTAAGCCGTTATAAATATTGTGTGGATGGTTCTACTGAGATTGGTGATGCCTCTAGTACAAATAATATTGTAAAAGAAATTATCAACAACATGATACCGGCATTTTAATCCCAACTATTCAAAGATATTTCAAAAAAAAAAAAAATTCAAGATTAACTTTATGATTCCCTTTAAATCTACCATTTCCTTTATGTATTGCACGAGCTGATTCTCATTAATTTAAATCATTTTAGACAACTACAGAATGTCAAGAAAAAAAGAAGCCTTTATCTAAAACTATTTGGGATTAGCTGTATGAATTTCTTTTCCCTCTTCAAGTTTAATTAAATTTGTGCTCTTTGTACGTGCTATGGAGTAAAGGTTTTAATTACCATAAACTTTGATAAATCCCAACCTCATTGTATTCAAAATAGTCTTATGTTTAAGCATCGAAAAAAATTCTTATGTCTCCAATGAATCCTTAGCACTCCATTGAGTTCCAAACAGTTACATTATGCCATTAACGGTGAAACCATAATGATCTAATGTAGAATATTAACTTACTATTTTTAAATAATCCAATCTCCAAAAATACAAATTTACAAGACCTCTTAACAAATAGGAACCATTGTACAGAAAGAATTTACCACAGAGAAGAAATGAACCATAGATGCATACATGAAGCGCAGCTCTTTTAAAATCTTCTTTTGTCAACAAGCCATTTACTTTTCCGTAACTGAAGATGGCAAATGAAAGCTGATGCAGTCTCTTCCTCAAATCCGCAAAGGACATGAACTCCTGAAAATCTCAACATGAAAGGTCACTAAGAAAATCATATAGCAGGATATGTGGATGAATGATGGAGCATGACTAACCTCAAATGTGATGCGCAAATCTTTCAGATACAAGTTTTTACCCAGCTCATCAACTCGATCAAGAAACTTGTCGATATGGTTAAGATCAGCAGAAGCAACTAACGACAAAGCAAAATCCATTGCACAAATTGTTCCTTCTGATTTGACATCGTAATGGTCGAACTCCAAGCGCAAAATCTAATTGAAGTTATACGAATGAAAGTAGTAAATATCCCATTGCAGATTAAGTTAACAATTATCCACTACAATAAAGCTGTGATTAAGTACGAGTCAAAAGCAAGTATAAACACATATGAGTCAATACAGCGAGATACCCACACAAGTTTATTACATACCTCGTCATGTAAATCTCTTAGGAATTGAACAAACTTGTCATGTTGGAGACGCTCATTCCCATCCTTGCCGAAAAAATATTCAACTAGGCCTGCATTTTCTACAGATTCGTTAACTTTTAAGCCAATACGTAGACCATTCCTATGGCATGCCCCTTGTCTATTATAGGAGCGCATCAGTGCCATCACCTTTTTAAACTCCTCCATGTCGATCTCCCTGCAAAATGGAATCAATGATCACATAATCCCACAGAGAAAGATCGGATTAATCTGAAATGGAACAAGAAGGTCAGAAGGTTAAACTGTAAATGAAAAAGAGAAAAGTGAGAAGTCTACAAGCTATTAAAAAAAGATGTAGAGGTAATCTGCAATCACGAAGTATGATGGCAAATACAAGCGAACCTGGAGAGAGATAATAAGTGTGCTATTTGTAAACATGAAATTTTGAGCATGGACAAAGTCAAGTTCTCAGCAAGATACGCACAAAGCTAACAATCTCAGATCAAATAAAACGAAATTTAAAGTGTATATGATATGTGATGTAACAACCTAGTCCAAGATAAAAGTGGGAGTGATTATTTAGCGAAAAGAGCTCAAACAAGAAGCAGCTCCTGTCCAAGGCCACTGAGGATGCAGGGGACACGAATGAATTGTTCCGCAACACAAAGAGGGGAAGATGTCTTTGCGGTTACATTGCAGGGGCCATAGCTAACATGGAGAGTGCTTTGAGAGACAATACCTTGAGGCCTAGTATTGTCTACAAAAAGATGCTGAGACAGGGAAATCCTGAAACCATGTTTTAGGTGGATTCAACTTCAATGTTATAATTTGCATTAAAACGTTTTCACTCAATTGAAATTACAGGTCATGAAGTAAATCAGTTTAGCAAATGGACTCGGCTTCACACATATAAAGCAGCATGAAGATGTCCGAATCTTTCTACCAAACAGGCCCTCCTACCAAACAGGCCCTCCTACCAAACAGGTCCTCAATTATTTGGAAATTAAGGAATAATAATTTTATCAGCATTACAAACTTAATTGTCTCAGAATTGTCGCAGAGACTCCTATTACTGAACTGCATCAATATCTTGTTTTACTAAATGCAACACTTAAATCTAATCAAATTTCTAAAATAGATGTCTTTGATATGCAAGCCCTTTTCTTCCTTCTGACAGCTTTTAGTCACAAAGACAAAAATGATGAAGAAAATAACATCTCATCCGTTGGCACATCCATGATTCACGTCAAACAACCCTACCATCACCATAATTCATGTATCCATGATATTCTACCAATGCTATGGCCAGGGTATCCAGAAATTTATGAAAGGTAAAAAAGCAGCACTCAAGAGAAGCTTCAGCTCGGCATTATGGATATCTCCTGTTGCAGAATATCATCAACCAACTAAACATGCTCAATGAGACGGTTAATAATAAGGGGTTCTATACCTATATATCACTTTTTTATAAAATTTATGTATCATTTCAAAACATCAAATTACACACACCACCCAGATGTTAAGTAGTACATTACCAATATTTTAACTCCATAATCACATTTTATATTATTTGTATAGCATGTTTTAGCAAGTCAAGTGACATAAAAAGTGATATATAATGTAATTAAAAAAATGATATACAAATAAGTACCATATAACAACAACAATGAGTCTCAATCAAGCTGTCTGGTACATGGATTTCTCTTGTGCATTCAACTCTATTTAAAGCAACACTATTTATCATTGCAACTGAAATATCATGTGCAACGATCATTTCCCAAGGCATTTAGGCCTTATTTCGCACGATACTAAAATCAAGACCAAAATGGTACTAATTTAAAAAAAATTATAATAATAAATAAATTTTTTTAATTATTTTGCACAAATTCTAATATAAAAAACATTATTTTACTTCACATACTCAATAATTTTCAATAAAAATATCTACTTATTTCACATCCTAAACCAAAATATTCTAATCGAGTATTTTGATCTAGGATGTGAAATAAAGTTAATATTTTTATTGAAAATTATTGAGTATGTGAAGTAAAATAATATTTTTTTATATTAGAATTTGTGTAAAATGATTAAAAAAATTTATTTATTTATTATTATTATTTTTTAAACTAGTATCATTTTGATTCTGATTTTGATTCTCATGCCAAATAGGGCCTTAGTGTCTTTAACTCACTCACTTTGATATCTCCACTTGGATTGCTTCATATTTATGTATGGATGTCTATAAGTAGCATGAAAAATGAAAACACAAAATCACAGAAACAATCATCTTTTAAAGTGAATCTCATAGATGAGTAAACTTTCTATTGCATTTATGATTTTTTTTGAAATTTGGTATTGCTATATAACATTAAACTAAGATAACAAAATTACAAGAGTCACCCAATAGCCCTTTTGAGGATATTGCAAAATTCAATGGAGAGGAGAATACCCTCTCCCAACAAAAATCACTTAACGTAGCATAATTTGCCAAATAATTAGCGGCACTATTTATATTACGTGGAACATATGTAACTTTACTGCATCATGATTTTGGTGTAAGAAACATACCCATTGTTGTCAATGTCAATCATTTTGAAAGCCACACTAAAACATGTATCTGGGATACTGAGCAATGTTATGAAAAATATGTACCTATCATGAGGATGAGTAATCATCATTAATACAAACTTAAGTTCACAATTCTGTCAAATTCACAATAAGTTTAAATAGATAAACTAGATGTAGAAATTCTAACATCCGTTTCACAATAAACTAACTTGTTCTTACTCTGGAAAGGAGATTAATCCATCATTGTTGGTGTCAAAGAGCTGAAAAAGTGGAGATGGAGAACAATGTAACAGGCTAGGTTTGCGCTCCCCTCTAAGACATCCTTCTCTAACAACTGATGATTCAGATGAAGGAAAAACTGGAACCATCGCTCTCATCAAATCTGCTGGCAACATATACATCTCACCTTCGCCACTTTGGAAAGATGCAAAATATTCAAAAATCTGGACACATAAATAGGGAGTAAATGATTTATGGTCTGAAAATTAGAATTATAGCAACAAACAATAATACCTATTTGAATAATAATTAGCGATTTTCCTGGTTTGAGAGTCAATTTTTAGTCCTGTTGAAAGATAAAAAAATTACACCAGCCACAGTATAAAGAAGCAACAGACAGATTTTAAACAAAAAAAAATAAAGTAGAAAATACTTATAATTAAGTAATGTCATTTCAGTTTATCCAGCCAAATTTTAAAGACACGTAAACATCTCAATTATGTTTACTTGTTTATTGATAAAATCACAATTATGTTTAGTTCGTACTTGGCAAAGCATTTTAGAAAGCATCCAACTATTCACAAAAATTATGAATTATGCAGGTGTTGACGTAATGACTAGTAGATAAAAAGGGATCTATAATTACAAGATTTCAAAAGCTTATACTCCGCACAACCCTCCCTCCAACTAGCGCACTATCTCCACATCTTCAAAATATTTTTGCTATTTAAGATTTTTTAAAAATCAACATTTTAAGAAAAATTTATATTGAATTAGAATACCTCTTTGCCAATCCCCCTACCCAATGCCTTGTAACAAAGAATATATCCCAAAAGAATCTTGAATATCTGGCCTAAAACTTTCTGAATTGACATTTATAATCACTTCTGTTAGATAATCAGGAGACAAAAGCTTCAATGTTGGACAATAATATTTTCATTCATTTGTCAAGCAATACAATCTTTACTAAGGACATAGATGACAATATTTTCCTCCAATGGATGACCTGTTTTCCTTGAAATTCGGATGACCTGTTTTCCAACTATATTTTCTTATATAAATATAGCTAAGATGAAAGTTCTAAAAGAGTCAAAAACTTCATTATCACAGCTATCAATGATCTCTTCCCACCTTCCACTACTCTGATAAATAAGGCCACAAACATGTTTCCTTAGTGAGTTTATATCTTTAAAGTGCTAGGAGCCATCTTAATCTTTACCATCCAATTTTCAATCCATTTGCTAGTCCAAAATACAAAAAAAATGAAAAAAATGTCTAAATAATATCAGTTACCATAACTAGAAACAAACTCTGACAACAGATTATTCTTGGAGTAAACCAAAAAGGCTCAGAACTAGAAGAACTTTCATACGGATCCAGGGCTTTTACATATGCCTCACAATAAAAATCACGAGGTTCCTTGAATTTTGTTACCGGACATCTTATATAATGATATATTGATACCACTTGTCCTGATTTTCATTTCATTTTGACTTCAGTGTATACTGGACCATAAGTCACCATGCACACGTATGCATGTCATGTGTTAGGAAATAGAAGGATGATCTGAAATCTAAATTTGATGGCATATCCGCTTAACTTAATCTGATCAAATATTCTAAATCATAAAAGAACATTAGGTAACTAGAATAAAGTTAACTAGAACCTGGAAATATTCTCAATAGATTTCTGATATACTGAACACCCAAAAAAATAACATTTTTTTTGATATACCAAAAAATAACATGTTAAGTACCTTCTCAGGTGGACTTCCTAGCCTCAATCGTTTTTCATATTTAAAGAACACCCTTCTGCGAAATGAATCTGAAAACAAAGTTCAAATGGCTTTAGACCATTGAGATTACCAAATTTTATACAAAACTTCAAAAAGAAATAAGAATCCCAATGAATAAAAATTTCCTAATTATTTCCACAACTTAAAAATTTGCATGAATCTTGCAACGATATTACTTGCATGCCATATCCATAGCCTTCAAAAGGAGTTCATAAATTTATAGGAGAGATATCATGTGCTTTGATGTACTCATATACACTCGAGAACAAAAACAAAAGTACAAACTGATGGTTTTCCTAATATTTTAGCCAATATCAGGAGCATCAAGAATTAGTTCATATAAACATCAACAACCTGGATACATCACTGTAGTTAATATTATCACAATGCAATACAATTGCTATCGTATGCACCGTGGTGACAAAATCCGATAATAACTGATCTTAAAAGAACATAGGTATGAACTGAGGATAATCACGCATCAAATGTTTACAAAACAAACCTGCACAAAAAGTTATGACTGTGTTTGAATGCTCTAAGAAGGGAAATGGTACAAATTAACGCCATCAATTGACATTTTCTGTAGTATGCCTCTACTCGCATCAATCAATCAAATACTGATTTTAAAGTGAACAACTATATTGCTGGGCCATATGCTTATGCCTTCTATTCTACAACGGTGGAAGTGCCATGGAAAACAACTTAATATGATAAGGCCTTCTATCATGGTACTAGGGATAACCATGGTCTAAACTGGTGTATAAGATGAAAAATTATACAATCATACAGATAAGATGAAAGGACACAAGAAACGTTTATTCTTGCAATTACCGGCAAGAATATTCCACTTGTTGTTTGTCCTATCAGTCTGTTTCTTCAAATATACTAAGAAATTCATAATTTCTGGATACCAACATAAGAGTGTTGATACTAAACACTGGTCAACCTAGATGCATACAAGTTGGCAGCTATCTTGATGCTCTTGCATCAATGATTAATCAAGCGCCTGAGAGGTAGGAGACCGCAAGTCTCACTAGACTGTGTTCGTAGGGGAATATGTGAGAATGGGAAACAAGAAAGGAAGTACAGAAGTTAAAGTAGGATAAGGAAAAAAGGAAACAACAACATCCATTAGACGCAAAAAAGTCATTAATTGAGAAAAACCATGGTGCTCGTAAGCAATTTAAGGAAGCTTCACTATAACTTACTCAATTACAAGAACAAGTTACACAAGATAGTTCTTCGATGATTATAGAACAATGAGTCCTATACAACAGTTATCAAAAAAAAAAAAAAGTCCTATACAGCTATTTACATCTAATGAAGGGCATAGGTAAGGAGTTAAAGAATTTCTAGTCCTCTTTATTAGGTATAGGTTCCAAATGAGATGTTGATTTCTTCGATTGTAGTGTCCTCAGCAGGTGGACTAGATCTACTTGTTGGGGAGTCGTTGTCAACCCAGAATTCTTACGAAGCTGCTTGTATTATTAGAGATTTCTAGAGGGAAGCGCCTTGCTGATGTGCTTTTTAGGGATAGGAGCAGGTGGTACCTTTCAATGACGGGTTGGTCCTCTGATGTTAGTAATTAATTCCGATACGCATTTAGGCTAAGGTTGAGCTACATCGCAATCTTCGCCTTGGAAAGATGACTGTACCCAGATTTTTTAATATGCCAATGACTGTCGTACGTGTCTAGGAAAAATCTCTGCATCCATAATGAAGTATGAAAAAAATTCTCCAATTTGTACCAGACAAAGATAAAGGTTCTATAGCACTTCGGACATGGGTTCGCAGCTGCTAGGAATCATCAGTGCTATCTCGTGTAATTCTTACTCATGGGATTTCCATAATGTAAGCTTTCGTCTACTGCTATGCTAATATCCAAGACTTAGTTATGCTTGCACAATTTGTAGTATGCTATTGAGATAGTGTTTAATGACATTTATAAGCCTCTGATTGATAGACCTTTTTTTGCATAAATATCAACCCTCGAATTCTAAACTTTTAATTGCCTTTTTGCACAACGAAACTTCAACATGGATTGGGGGTTTTCAAAATGAAATTGATGAACTTGAAGCTCTTTAATCCATAGGTTACCGTGTATTAGAGGTCCATGAAAGATGAACATCGGTTATTAAGTCCTCTGACAGCTCACCCTAGGATTAGGCTGGCCTACATTGGAGAAGATTACCTCTAATCCGATCCATATGAAGAAGGCGACAATGTATGTGATGGTTATAATGGAGATTATTATCTTAGGAGAAGGATTCAGAGGTGAATGCAATTGCTAATAGCACTCGCCCTACGAAGAGTGAGTTGAAAGATGAAGATCGAGGAAAAGATTGGAGAGCTTATCTATTGGATGATGCAAGATGAGACATTGGGTGGCAATGATGCATTGATCGCAGAGCCCCCAAAATATCAGTTGCAGAAGGGTTCAATAGGGAAGGTTCTACCCTTGAATGTAGTGCTAATAGAGAGTTGTGCATGAAAAAAAGTAAGATGTCTGGCATAGTGGCATACAATTATGGGACTACCATTGTTGCAAGGAGAGGGTACAATGTATCCATTGGAATCAAAAGTTAGGAGTGACACCAAAGAGAAAGAACAAACTACGAACTGGATCCTACGATCATTGAAGAGAAGCATGACAAAGATTTTGCCTTTGTAATCTATCAAAAGGATGCTGAGACCAACGTCAATCAAGAGATTGAGAATCGGGTTGAGGGACATTATTGCTAGCGGACAGTAAAGTCTAACTATCATCATATGGATCTCTATTCCTCATTTAGCTTCAAGAAGAGATAAATCAGGGGAACCGTGGAGAAGATGATCCTTAAAGGCGTCGACACGAGCTTTGTGCCCTTGACTAATCAAATTTTACATTGCATGATTGAAGTACTTGAGAAAGAGAGAATGGCTTGACTGGTGAGGGTATTTCAAGGAGAGTTTTAAAAGGTAAGGGTCTATTAGTGCACAACATCCCCACTCTAAATGTCTTCACTATTTTTGATGAGAAAATCAGTCATAGAAGTCAGCCTCAATATCCAGGAGTTTGATGCATGAGCTCACCAAGAGAGTTTTGGATAAGCATGAGGAGAAAAAAGTGGAGGTGATAAAAAATATTGCCAAGAGAGTGGGTGTCATAAACAAGCGGGGAAGACCAAAAGGATGTTTGAAAGGGCCGCAAATTTGAACATACTTGGAAGGAGGGTGACCGTGAACAATTTTTATAGATGATTGCACAATTGGCAAAAGAAAAAGATTTCTTGGACATGAAAATTGACATCTTGGAGGGGGGCAACTTGGCGCGGATGGAGGTGATTATAACAAGGGCAAGGATGCTCAACCCTGGAGACAAATCACATTCTATAGCTGGAACTTTACAAGAAAGACTAGAAGATTTGCCAAAGGGACAAAGAACTCCACCAGAAAATAATGAGTTATAATATCCAAAGGTGTCAGCTTCTATCATGGAGTCTTTATTGGAATCTATCAACTTACCAGGTGAATAAAGTTGGCAGGATCTTGCTAAGGCAAGGGCAGAAGTGGAAGAGGGATCTTGAAACTTATCGAGGTCCTCCACTATGCACTCCAAGGCCTACTGGGATGGTGGTGACAGCATGATGACGAGGCCAATAGGCCCCAACTTGTTAGAGAAAGAGCAACTCTTGAAGCCTATTGGGTCATCCTTGCTAGGAAGAGGCGGCTCCTTGTTTTCGGAGAGGAACTAATTTTTGTATCTTAATAAATGGGGTTGTGGTTTCCTCCTAGACACTCGGATTCTACACTGAAATTCAAAGCCCTTTCTCTTATTTTTCTTTCGCCTACTCTTTCCTTTTTTGTCTCTCAGATTCAGTTGACTGGATTTTTGCATCAACAAAAATTCATGATCGGAAAATAGGAAGTCATCCACTACTTGCCAAAAACATGATAATTTTTCAGAGAAAGCTGCTGGGGTTGGCTTACGGCTCTACTGGCACGGCAGAAGATGTTCCGTAAGTTGAAACTAAAACTGAGCCTGACCAAAACTGGTAATGAAAGATCTAGGAAAGAATTCAATGACATCCCAAAAAACATTTACGCAGATTCATCACTTATCAACAACCTGACCGGCGGCCTGAAGAACTTCATTCTCCGTTGTATACACGGAAGGTGACTGCTAGATCTAGAATCATACATAGTAATACATCAAGGAAGAGAAATTACACGAAGCATACCTCCGATCAGAAACCTAGGCTTCTTCGTTGAGGGCGCCGCTTCTCCGCACCCAAACCGTATCCTCCAAATTGAACAATCCGAAGACGAAGTGTCCGCAGGCTCGGTCAAAAGCCACAAACCCATGCCCGATCCTCCGAATGCAAATATCCCCGCGGCCGCCTTGGCGATCGCAGCCAGTCCGCCACCCGACGGCGCCGCATCACCATCCCCAGCAGCCACGCCAGTCAACCCCGAGAGACGCCGGACCCCTAATCTTCGCATGATCCACCAGCAGCGGGAAGAGCGCACCATCGTCACAAACCCCAGGAGAGAGAGAGAGAGAGAGAGAGAGAGAGAGAGAGAGAGAGAGAGAGAGTCAGAGAGAGACCAGAGGGGCAAAGCGAGTTTACATAGGAGAAGCGGTGGGCGGGGGCGAAAATCTGTGGAACCGCAGTCCACGGTTTCGGCCTACAAAGCTGGACGAGCAGAGAAAAAAATTTTACAAAACAAATGAGTTTAGTGTAATATTAAAAAATTAAAATAATTATTTATATATCATATTATTAAATTTTATTTACGTATTATCTATTTATTTTTAATTAATTACATTATACATACTCAAAATATTATAAAATCTTATATTCACATACTTGAGCTAAAATTTAGTCAAAATTTATTTGAAAACAAAAAATCGTTAGTAAATCATTAAAATTACATTTTTATTTTTAATGGTACATATTTTTTTCTTCCTTAATGCCACACTAAAATACTAATTTGTCCTAAAATCAATCCATGTCGCAAATATCTCCTTCCATTGCCACCACCTAAATATCAAGATTTTAGATTTTCACTCAAAATATATTTAAATATTCTTAAAATAATATGATGAATGGCTCAAATTTTTTTATAACCTAACTATAATTAGGTTATTAAAAAATTATGATTACTCGTTATAATATAAATAAATTAAAATGTGTGTATATAATATTTTGTAATATTTTGAGTGTGAATAGCATAATTAACTAAAAATGGATAGATAATATATAAATAAAGCTAAATGGTGTGACATGTAGGTAATTATTTCTAAAACATTTGTGTGGCATGCATATAAATATTTTTAATATAAAATATTCTTTTATTTTTTAATAATACTGTAAAAAAATGGATTAAAAATTATTTTTAATATTTTTTAATCACAAATTCTAACATGTAAATTTAATTTACATTTAAATTTTAAACAAATATTTTTTATCTTAAATTTATGCATAATTTTTAAAATTTTACATTTGTATTTAATAAAAAATTTAATTAATTGTAATATCAAATCATTTATATTTAATTTTAATTTAAAAGTTAAATATATATGATAAATTATTTTTTATATTTTTTACCATAAATTTATACATAATTTTTAAAATTTTAAATTTAATCTTAGTAAAACATTTAACTAACTTGAATATTAAATTTAAAATTTCAATATTATTAATATTTTGCATTTCTACAAATACACAATCAACTCTACTATGTATTTTTTTTTTGGAGGGCAAGGGGTAGCAATTTCAAGTGAAAACAAAAATTTCAAAAACTTGATTTGGATCCAATTTGGATAACATATTTTGACTCAAATAACTTTATTTATTCTATAAAAAAATTATATTTAAAGTACACATTCAAAAAAAAGTTGTTATATAAATGTAAAGAGAAAACATATTTTAGAAACATCTAGTTTAATATTATTTTGATATTATATTATAAAAATAAGTACCTACATGTCACACAATTTAGTTTTATTTATGTCTTACCCATCCATTCTTAGTTAATTACGCTATGCATATTCAAAACATTACAAAATCTTACATACACACATTTGAGTTAAAACTTAATTAAAATCTATTTGAAAAAAAAATATTCTGTTAGTAATCATTAAAATTATATTTTTACTTTTAATGGTACATATTTTTCTCTTCCTCAATACTACACTAAAGTGTTGATTTGTCCTAAAATTAATTCACGTCGCGGATGTCTCCTTTCTTTGTCGCCACCTAAACATTAAGGTTTTAGAATTTTCACTCAAAATATATTTAAATATCTTTAAAATAATGTAATGAATAGCTCAGATTTTTTGTAATCTAACTATAGTTAGGTTATTGAAAAATTATGATTACTCATTATAATAAAAATAAGTTAAAATGTGTGTATGTAAGATTTTATAATGTTTTGAGTGTGTATAGCGTAATTAACTAAGAATGGATACATAAGGCATAAATAAAACTAAATTGTGTGGCATGTAAATAACCACATGGAAGAGAACCTTGTCGGACATGATTGGAGCTTCAATACTATAAATGGTTGTATTCTAAAGAAAGAATCCTCCCTTAAACTCTAAATATTATAATACAATCTTTGAGAATAGAGCATTTATGATAATTCAAGACTAAAGAGGGCGGAGAGTAATCGCTGAAGTGATATCCATATGAGAGAATGGAAATGACTCAGATAAGGAACAACTCCTAATAAGCTTCTAGGTAGCGGGGCCCAAGAACAAATTGTTCAACATCGGAAAGAGAGATGAGTTCTTGAGCTGTATAAATAAATAACATA
Source organism: Apostasia shenzhenica (assembly GCA_002786265.1). Classification (NCBI taxonomy): domain Eukaryota; kingdom Viridiplantae; phylum Streptophyta; class Magnoliopsida; order Asparagales; family Orchidaceae; genus Apostasia; species Apostasia shenzhenica. The sequence goes on along the minus strand of KZ452102.1, from coordinate 494,846 downwards.
ACCTCAAAAAAGACGCCTTATGGGATAAAATTGTAAGAATAATGATGAAAAACTTCATAATTAAGCACACTCGGGCTGGAATAATACTGGGATGGATGACCTCCTAGGAAGTACTTAAGTCACGTAATTCCCTGAAATTAAAGTCAACAATACCTCTATATTTGGATCATGAGATATTACAATATTCTTTATAGTTTACAAGTGTCATGATTTGTTTCTTATTCATCGAGTTTTTCATGTAAAATTATAGGTAACTTTTCCCCATTATTCTCTAATCACTTTCTCTATTTATATTTGTCTTTGATCCTTTTTTTGTTAGCTTTAGAAGAAAACCTCATTTGTGAGAGATGAAGTTTCTCCAAATGCTCAATGGAATCGATCAACATCTACTAACCTTCATTAAACACCAATCATGCTACAAAGTTTCAAAAAAAAAAGAAAAAAAATCCAAAGCACAAAAGACATAAATATGAAGTACTATCGTTTAAGCTAGCTAGGACATATTCATTATCAACATATAGAAGATCTAACAAGTAAATGTGAAGAGATGGTTCTAAGCCACAACATTAAAGAAAATGCGAGCAGATTAAAAATAATTTGGGATATGATTATCGCATGTGACATCAAATTACTTGCATCTCATAGAGACTAATTTTTCAAATATAATTGAATTGAGAAGAAAAATTCATACAGCCGATCTCAACTAGCTAGAAATTAAGTCTTTGTTGTGTAAACATGCCGTTCGCTCAAGACTATATCAAACTCCGGTGGGAGTTTAGTACACCCTACCTGTCTTATGGATAGCAGAAAACAAGAGATGTAGCACTGTTAACTTGCCTCATTCCTAGTATGAGTCTGTGTTCAAGCTTCACTTCTAGCTTTAAGCCTTTAAAGATTCCACTTACCAGCATAATCTTTTAAACACTGTTTTCTCCAAAATTGGGATTGCTTTGAAAAATTGAAACTCATATTTTCTATTTCACAAAGCAAACGTCTGTTTCCATCGTTCGTCAGATGACGATCCAAGTGTCTTTCTGGCATTAAGAGCACATACTGAAAAGATATATAGAGAAGTCTCTGGGTCATCAAACCGAAGTTCCCTTCAATGCACATTCATACCTTCATCTTCAAACAACATATAATCTGGTTGGTCTACACCTGGCCTTTCAGAACACCTGTTCCCAATAGAAATGCAGCTAATATCGTCAGGTACAGGAATACCCCTCCCTCTCATTTCTTCCACCAGAACAATAACCCTGGACTCATTCCCGACTCGCAAATAACCGGATATCATAGCAGCATATAGATTCCTGTCAGGCTCTATTCTCTTTTGTTTCATTTGATGAATTAACTTATCAACATCCTCCATACTTCCATCTGTGCTCATTTTGCTTATCAATATATAGTAAGTGGTGAGGCTTGGATTGATATGGAGCTTTTCCATCTCTTCATATGCTTCAATAGCCCTTTGAATACTGCTACAATTGCAATATGCTGACATCAATGTGTTGTATGTCACAACATCAGGAATCACACCATCGTCTCGTATCTTGCCGACCAAATCTTCAGCATCAGATAACCATCCCTTTCCACAAAGGCCCTTGATGAGAGAATTGTAAGTAACAATGTTCGGACAAACTCCAACCGTCTTCATGTCCATTATCAATTTTTTGGCCTTTTCAAAAGTTCCGATAGTACTATATGCATCGACAAGCATGTTGTAGATCAGTACATTGGGTTTGATTCCTCTGACGACCATGCTTACAAACATTGCTTCTGCCTCACAAAGCTTCCCTCTCTTACAAAACCCATTAATCAATGACCCATACGACACAACATTTGGTTTGAGCCCCATTTTCTCCTGCATCTCCTCAAGAATCTCAAAGCACCTTGCAAATTGTCCTGCTCGAGCATAGCAATCAATAAGTGTGTTGCATGACTCTAAATTAGGAGCCTCTCCCTTCATTTTCATCTCATTTAAAAACTCTTCTGCCTCCTCCATTCTTTGTAATTTACACATCCCATTTATAAGTGAACTGTAAGTTATTTGATTGGCCTTCAAACCTAAGGATTCCATTCTCTTTACTGCATTGAATGCACCCTCAATATCCCCAATTCGACAGTAACCATCAACAATGGAGTTGTACATGACGATTGTAGGAACCAAGCCCATCTCCACCAACCTTCTCAGGATCTCCTCTGCTTTCGTTACTTTTCCATCCTTGCAAAGCGCACTCAACAAAACACCACAAGTATATGGCTCAAATTTTACACCTTTTTTAATCGAATCCTCAAACAAATCAACAGATCCCTCTGTGTTCCCGGAATTCTGGTAGCCATCAAACAGAATACTGTAGGTGAACCCATCAGGGGTCAGGCCTTTCATTTCCATCTCCTTCAACAAAGCCTTAATTTTATCCATCCTACCAGCGTCACAAAGTCCGGAAAGCAGAGAATTATAGGTAATGATATTTGGCTCAACATTACCAGCAATCATCTCATCACGAACCCTAAAAGCAGCATCTAAATCCCCAGCCTTGCAATAACCATCAATCATAGTATTGTAAGTAACCAGTTTAGGCGTTACCTTTCTTTGCAGCATTTCATCGAACAGCTTTCCAGCATCCTCAGCCCGGCGGTCCTTCCACATCCCGGATATCAAAACGTTGAAGGAGAAAGCGTTAGGCTTAATCCCATTATTCTTCATCTGGTCCATCAGCCGCATAGCTCCATCTAGATCCCCAAGCTTGACGGTGGACTCGATTGCCTTGTTATAGGTGAAAATGTCGGGTCGAACACCAGCAGCCACGATTTTGGAGAAGAGCGAGAGAGCGTCGGAGTATCGGCGGTCGGAAAGCAGGATGTCGAAAAGCAGCTTGCAGGAGAAGATGGAGGGGAAGGATTTATCGCTGTTGGCCGCGAGCAGAGAAATCAGGCGGAGGCCGTCGTCGGCGAGGCGTAGCTGCGCGCAGGCAGAAACGACGAGGGAGGCGGCTTGGGAAGAGATGGCAGGAGAAAATGCGGAGAGCGATTGGTAGAGGTGGACGGGAGAAGGGAAGGGACCTCGACGAGAAGAAATTAGGGTTTTCGCCAGTGCAAGCGCTGCCTTCGTCCATCCGTTCTGCAGATGGTTCGCAAGGCTCGTCAGGTGGCCGGCGGCCGAGGAGGGTGCAGATGCGGCGTCGGCCTGCAGCGCGCACAGCGGTCGAACGAGAGATGCAGACCAAAATACGGATTTTTGAAGCGGATTCTTGAAGAAATGGCGCATTCGCGTTGAATGGCGTTGGCGAATTGAGTTCATTGCGTTCTTCACTTCTTCTGTCCTTCAGTTGAGTTCAAAATCCCGTGTTTTCAAAAAAAAAAAAAAAAAAAAAAAAACACATGTTTGGTGGTGAAATTAAAAAGAAATAATTATCTACATATCACATAATTTAATTTTATTTATACTTTACTCATTCATTTTTAGTTAATTACATTATACATACTTAAAATATTATAAAATCTTACATACACATATTTTAAATTTTTTTTATTATAATGAGTAATTATAATTTTTCAATAACGTAATTATAGTTAAATTATAAAAAATCTGGGTCATTCATCATATTATTTTAAAAAAATTTAAATATATTTTGAGTGAAAATCTTAAAATCTTAATGTTTAGGTGACGGCAAAGGAAAGAGTAATCCGCGATGTGAATTGATTTTAGGATAAATCAAAGCTTTAGTGTGGTATTGAGGAAGAGAAAAAATATGTATCATTAAGAGTAAAAATATAATTTTAATGATTTACTAACAGATTTTTTTTTAAAATAGATTTTGATTAAGTTTTAACTCAATTGTGTGTATGTAAGATTTTGTAATGTTTTAAGTATGCATAGCAAAATTAACTAAGAATGGATGGGTAAGGCATAAATAAAACTAAATTATGTGGCATGTAGGTAATTATTCCAATTAAAAAAAAACACATTTACCCTATTTGACAGAAAAATTAAAATTAAAATCAAAATGTTACTCATTTAAAAATAATAATAATAAATAAATTTTTATTATATTTTACGCAAATTATAATATAAAAAATATTATTTTATTTCATATACTCAATTATTTGTGATAAAATTATCAACTTTATTTTACATCCTACATCAAATTATGTGATTTAAGTATTTTGATTTAGCAAGTGAAATAAATTTAATAATTTTATTAAAAATAATTATATATGTAAAAATAAAATAATATTTTTTATATTATAATTTTTGTAAAATACAATAAAATTTTATTTATTATTATTATTTTTTAAAATTAGTACCATCTTAATTCTGAATTTGATCCTCATGCCAAATAGGTCCTTCAAATTATTTTAACGAATATCTTTTTTTGATAATTTTTTTTTAACTAATTTACTTAAATTAGTTAATAGTCACGATTCTCAATGAATATTGTGCAAAAATCAATCGTCTTGTTAATAAATTTATATACATGCGTAATACTATACATCTTAAAGGCACTTAAAAAAAAATAAAAAAACGTAGGTAGTAAATCGCTTCCAATAGGTCAACGTATTGAAAACAAAATGTCTCCTACGATAATGATAGAATCTCCCTCCAGGCAAACGTTTTGTTTTTTATTTTTCCAAGTACTAGCTAAATTTGCCACCTCTAGAGCTCCTCTGGTCTGTGTTCCCTTGCCTATTTTCTTGAATAGTTCGGTACCTACAGCTTCAAGAAAGAAAGACTTTCTAGTGATTATGAAAAACTATTGTCGCATTGATCTCAATATTTGCTCGTATAAAGTCATTAAAATTGGCTTTAACTCACTAATAAGTCCCCGTTTGTCTCTAAGTTAAAAATTAACTTTATTTCACATCCTACACATATAACTAAAATAATAAATAAATTATATCACATCTCTCATATATCCCAACATAATAACCAATTTTATATCACATCTCTTATATATCTCAATATAATAACTAAATTTATTTCACATTATTTATAATTTTAATTAAAAAATATTTTATCTTACAAATAAATAGACCCCAAGATTTGGAGGATTACCATGGTGGATCCGAACTCGAACATCAGAACAGAACAGGATAAGGAATCTGCTCAGCTTGCGGCCTCCAATTTTCCTAAAGAAATTTTTAGAAAAAAACAATTTTAAAATTTTCATAAACCAGAAAGCGGCGAAGATCTCGAAACCCTAATCCGGCGACAGGCTATGGCGAGCGCAGTCGTGACTTCCTCCTCGTCCTCCTCCGCCGCCGCCGCTGCCGCTGCCGCCGCTGCGGCTCAGTTTCTCCGTCGACCATCCAATTTCTCGCCGGCGCCAGCCTTCAGAGCTGCTCCCCGTGCTCAGAGCGGCGGCGAGCAGAAGCTCCAACTCCACCATCAAGCCCTGCTGAAATCGGCGGCAATGAAAGCCGCCGCTGCGGCTGCGTCGCTGGCGGCGGCGGCCGCAGCCCTACCGCTGCCGGCGGTAGCGGAGGCGATGGAGAAGGCAGCGCTATTCGATTTCAACCTGACGCTGCCGGCGATCGCTCTGGAGTTCTTGCTGCTGATGGTGGCCCTCGACAAGATCTACTTCACGCCGCTTGGGAAGTTCATGGACGAGCGGGACGTGGCGATCCGGGCGCAGCTGAGCGACGTGAAGGACACATCGGAGGAGGTGAAGCAGCTGGAGGAGCAGGCGGCTGCTGTCATGAAGGCGGCGAGGGCGGAGATCTCGGCGGCGCTGAACCAGATGAAGAAGGAGACGACGGCGGAGCTGGAGAAGAAGCTCGCGGAGGGGAAGAAGAAGGTGGAGGCCGAGCTCGCTGAGGCTCTGGCCAGCCTGGAGAGGCAGAAGGAGGACACGATCAAGGCACTCGATTCCCAGATCCAGCTACTCAGCGACGAGATCGTCAGCAAGGTTCTTCCCCCTGCTTGATCTAAATCCTCTTCCATCCGTCTTCTTCCTCTCTAATGTTCGTATACTTGTTCCTCTCAATTCGGTGGCTGATTTTCGGATCTCTTTTCAAGATT